>UCOH01007100.1:0-23240 GCA_900474275.1 Synergus japonicus
ATTTTAGGCAATTCTATAATTATTATAATATAATTAATTTCAATTCCCTAAACTTTTTCCCTTAATTTTCCACTTGCCGCCTTCGGAATAGTTCTACATGGTTATATAGCTATATAGGCTCGCTGATAATCGCTGAGCTCTCGCCAAAATATCTTTGCTCTCACCACTGGCGGTGACTCATTCATGCATGCGATGACGCGTTTGACGCGGTTACCATGGAAACAAAGGGTAGCAATAAAATGATGAAGAGGGCAGCACCTCGATATGGGCTAAACAGCAGTTATCCCCACTACAAAATGTCCCCACTCTTGGCCTATGCCGCATCTAGGTACTAATATCTTTGGTAGTACTATAACCCACCATACCCACGTCTTCCGCCGGCCCTGCGACCGTGGTTTTCTGCTATCATTTATCATACACTGGGAAAAATAATGAGTTGATTCAACTCTGAATCAAAGGTTACTCAGCCTGTCAGATGCAAGTCAAGTTTTCACTGCTGTTTCAGCATTTGTTTCAGCATGGTTTCGCGTAACTCGAACTTTTATATGTATAAAACGTATTTTACGTATTATACGTAAAAAATGGTGGATTAGAAGTAGGGTGGGGGAAAAAAGCATAACATAACCTCACTTATTCAAGAATTAGGTTATGTTTACTTTCTAAATATGTGAGCGCAGTCGACATCTTGAAAACGTAAATTACATGTAAAAAAACTAGGAACGTAAATTACATCAAAAACGTCATGTAATTTACCTAAGGTATATTACGTGTGCAACCCTGTTCAGCTGGCTCTGACGCATTAGCAAGCGCTTTCCTACAGCGATCCGCAGTCCATTTCTATATACTTCAAATGCTTGATTTGACTGCATGTTATATTTATTCTATTATTTCGCTTATTCATATATATATTTCTGAATTCATATAAAGTATTATAATTATAATTGTATTATATTTCAAATCAACCATTTGAGATTATGTTTCAACTGAACTGTGTAGATAATGTACAATATACTCAATTGGTTTAATATTTCATACTGACTTATAATAACAATTATTTATACTCACCAAAATATTTTTCACGTAAAACCGTCAATAATGCGTCTAAACACAATAGACATAATGAACCATAAACACAATACGAAAATGCTTTGAATTACTTTATAGAAATAAATAAGTTATAAATAATTAATCTTGCAATTTAATTATCTTCTATATTTATTACATTATTATCTAGAAACCTATTTTTAATAACAATTGATACATATTAACATTATCATTTATTTCATTTTTTATTTGTAATTTAAAAGTTACCACCATTGAATAAGTTTTTCTTACAGTGAAAAACAGTGAGTGTCGGGAGCCACCCTACACAATAAAACTAAATAAAAAGAAGAAAAAAAAGGGAATTCAAACCCTCAAAAAGTGCGTTTAGTGTGGAGTTTTATTGTCTATCTAATAATTTGGACACCCACGCATATTGCAACTCGAATATTCTCTGGATGTCCTGACACTCAGAACCCCGTGGTTGTTGTGCCCCTGGAATCTAAATTTTTCTACATGAGTTTTTTTTTTCAAATTCCATCAGCCTTAATGCTTCTTCTATAAGAAATCAAAGTACGATTAAATTAACACCCGAGGTGGAATTCACAGCTAGTTTTCAAAGTTTTAAATCTTAAAAAAGTAAGTACAATTTAATCTGGAAAAGAAGAGAAATTTGGAGAAAAAAAAGTGAAATATTTTTAATATATATTCTTTTATTTGAGAAAGCTTTCATGAAAACTTGTCTAGTCTTATAATTTATGAACAAAACAAATCTTCAGACTGCATACAGAGCGAAAAAGAATTTAGTTTCAATACTTTTTGCACAAAACGAAAAATTCAAAATCTAATTTCAAAATTGAATATTTAAATTTTACATAAAAAATATTTTAGTTATATATTTTCTCGTTCTGTACGCATAATTGTAGTTAGAAATTAATCAATTCTACAAAGGGAAAAAATTTCAAATTTAATATTTGCTGAGTAAAATGAAAAAATCGAATTTTTAGATCAGAACTTGACTACAGAAAAATTTTCCTGCAGCCAAAATATTCCATTTTCCTTAACACAGGAAAATAATTATACTTAAAAAAATCGTCTGCTATTTTCTTTCTTAATCTTCCATTGATCAGCGAACGTTTTTCTGATGAAAGATTTCTCCGAAGTTGAATCCAGGCTGAGTTCATCTCAGATTTGCGAAGAAACTCCTCATCCCGTTGGCAATCTATATCAAAAACAATTTATTAGCAAAAGTGTATAAGTATAGAATAGAGAAAATTATTAAATAATTTTAAAGTCAAATTTTTTATTGCATGTGCGAGAGAAGTAGAACGCTTGAATATTGTAATATTTTCAACAATTATGACAGAAAAAAATATAATTCAATTTTTACTTCAAGCGCACTTTTTAGAATAAATGAAATTTGTGATTAGGTTGTTCTTAAGTATGTAGAAAAGAATCTTTACCGGAAAATCGAGTTTTATTCAAGTGCTTTATTTATCTTTAAAATTTTATTTAAATTTTTGTTAATTTCTTCCGATAAATATTTTTTTCTCACACAATAATGAATCAATGAAGACGCCGTGAAATTGTCGATGTGCAAGAAAACACTAAATAAACCGCAATAACACGTGGCCGCAGAATTCTAGTTTGCACATTCGAAAAGCGAAATTTTTGTCATAATTACGAATAATGACCATTTTCATATTATTCAATAAACGCTTTTTTCTTGATGATGAATATTCTCAGGTGGTTTTCAAATCTCGTGTAGAGAAAAAAGCAGAAATGATCACATTTTTTTCGAACGAAAAAGATCTGAATTTGTTGTTATCAATTTATTTTTTTAAAAACCTTTTTTTTTATGAATTCGTATGGCGATAATCAATCTTCAGATACGGATAGGAAAAATTTTCAAATATATTACTGGAAAAGACAATACTAGAAAACAAAAAAATAGGACATCAATTCTGTGCAAAATCTACACCGTAAAATTGTAGATCGATAGTTTTATATAAAAAAAGAGCCTTATACGTATTTAATTTTATTATTTTAATGGAGGGGTTAACCACTGGAAATTCTGATTCAAATTTTAAAGAATACAACAAAAAATATATAATGAGAACATTTTCATCGATGAATCGCTCGAATAAGAGTAATAATGCGGAAGGAAAAGTGAAGAAAGATGTATAAATACAAATCGCAATGACATACAGACAGCAAATAGGGATTTAGGAATTTCCCCTTGATATTTGAAATTAGAATAAAGAGCGCACGCGTTTTTTGCTGTTTTTTTTTTAACATACCTTCGTTAATTGAAAGCGCATCGGCTTCGATCGCATACGCAATTTGCGGCAACGCTATCCGGTTATCAAGGTTTCATCAGCCACGCATAGCGTCGAATCGCTCTCCAATTTCGCCAGCTGATTTTCATGACTAATCCGCATCGAATATTTTCTAGCGGACTCGTAGCAACGGTGAAGATTGTTTTTGTGGCTATTTGCCTCGAGCGACCTAACTTTGGAATTTGTCCACCATCGGGAAATTGAGGCACCGGATTGCAGAACTGCCTCTACGCTCGACCCGACTGAACCCAGTATGCCGGAGAGAGGGGATGATGCAATAAACACCACTGAACTTGTCGTTTTTCTGTTAATCATTAACGAATCAAATTGATTTTTGTGTAGAAATATTCTCTAAGCTTGTGCGGTTCTCACAGATATAGTCGTTGAGACAGTTATATAAATTATATGAACAATTTCCCCAAACGACTATATCTGTGAGAAGCGCATAAACTTGGAGAATATTTCTATGCAAAAATCAACTCGATTCGTTAATTATTAACAGAAAAACGACAAGTTGATTGTAGCGTTGTAAATTGATTCTTTTCCTCGATCGCCGCGTTCAGTGGCGTTTAGTGAATCATCCCCTCTCTCCGGCCTACTGGGCTCAGTCGGGTCGAGCCGTAGAGGCAGTTCTGCAATCCAGTGCCTCAATTACTTTGGAAATCCAGCCAAAGAGACAAATCAAAAAGCTTTACATTTTTTTTCTATTTTTTTGTTGTACAATCCGAATGTTCAATGGTTAGAAATTAATACTTGGATAAAAATAACCAAGAAAAAAAGAAAAATGTAAATTTTAAATATTTCACCTCAATTGAAAAATGTATTTTTAATTTAATTTCTATCAAATCCATAAATCATCAAAAACTGCTTTGCAGAAGGACATTTGGGTAGGAATTAATCGGCAGAGTAAAAAATTATTAACTAATGTAAACCACCAATTATAAAAATACACCTAAATAAAAAAAATCGAACAAGTTTCCTATTTCGATAGATTTATTAAATCTGAAGGTACATAAACGGTTTCCAGCTTTAGTCGCTGAGCAGAATAACCATACTTTTCTATAATTAAAAAAATTGTACAATTATATATTCTGTCTTTTTTTCCAAACAAACACGTGGGATTCATCAAAAAGTGTGCAATCAAAATATCCTTTTTATTTAAATATATAAATAAAAATTGGTGAGAATTCAAGAGCTAGGGAAAAAATTCAGGTGCAGCTCTTTATAGACATGAGACAGATTTTGGGAAAAGTATCTTAATCCTTAACTTTAAGTGATATAAATTACGGGTCTAAGTCGAGATAGTTCTCGACAGTGTGTTGCATTGTTTTGTGTATAGAAATCGGCGCACTTTCATCATGTTCGCTTTCTAAGTTTCGGTACTTTTTAGTTTTAGTACCTCGGAGGCATCCCGTCTGCCGGACCAGGGAAGCTAAAAGTTCACAAATCAAAAAATCGTTGGATTAATTGTCCTTAATTCGTCTGTCCTGCGAAGAAAAACAACTCAAAGTATAAGATGTAACACCGGTTCTTTTCTTTTTTAAGCTTCTTTTCTTTTTCATGAAAAACGTACTTTAAATTTTCAAAATTTACTCTCAACAATTACACTCGGTGAATTTTACGGGCATGTATTACTTACCCGATCCCTACCTTACCGACATTTTTTCTCTGTAACGCTATGTCTACATTTATAAAGACATCAAATTGAAAATTTATAAAATTAAAAAAATTTTTTTTGAAAATGTCAATATTTTGGACCGGACAAACGTACCTTAAGGCTTTAGCTTCATTAGACATTTTCAATGTGCTACCTCAATAAATGTAGACGTAGCGTTACAGAGAAAAAATGTCGGTAAGGTAGGGATCGGGTAAGTAATACATGCCCTTAAACCTACTTTCTAATTTCGAATCGGCATGCGCCAAACGTCTGATGAATTTCATTCTGCAAGTTAATACTTTTTTCTACTTAAAAGCGATGGACTTACAAGGCACTATGTGGCAACGTCGCAATTTTGCCGTGCATTTGCACATCAATTCCATTCGACCGTATTTGAGGAGCAAATCGGATAAAAATGAAATTTCTTTGGGCCTCAAAAAACCCTAATGTGGCAGTAGTATGCCTATTGGCTTAGTTTTTTTAAAAAAGAGGGAAAACATTTTTAATATACCCGGTAAGAAGGCTTGAATTGAATAGAATTAAAAATTTAAGATTTCAGCGTAAAATTAGAGATAATCCTATTATTTTTAATACCTGATTTTCCCTTCAGGCTTCAATGTACAAAAAAGTAATAGGTGATCTCAGAAATGTAATTCTCGGCTATTCACGTAGCGCCAATGACCCTCTTTCCTATTCCATAAAAAAGGTTAGATATAAAGTGTGTTTAATTCAGTCTAATTCATTGACGAATTGAATTTTCTGAATTATCAGATTTTGAATTCAAGTTAGGAAGGGTCTATTAAAGTGAATTCAAGTTTGGACTGCGGAGAATGGTAAGATTTCAATTCAAGAAATCTGAATTGAATGTAATAGGTTTTATGATAACTTGCTAAGAAAAATAATGTATACATTGTTGAAGAATTAGTTAACATAAATAAATGGAAAATTTTAATGAAATTAGATGAAATAAATTTTCACATTACTTAAATACATAGTACTTAATAATAAATATTCACTAATTATTGTCAGTAAATTGTATAAAAATTAAAATTATATTTTTCAAAGTCTATTACTAAGGATAGCAGTTGCTTCTTTCTAATACTGTTGTTTTTGGTTTAAGAGAACGAAGGGAAAATCAGGTATTGACATGAATTGCAATTTTCAATCCTATTCTATTCAAACCTTCTTACCGGGTAAGTGACAGAAAACCTACCTGTCTTAGAAAATCCTCTTTTTTAGAATTATCCGCACTCGATTTGTACTCACAATTTTTTACATGAATTTTCACTGTTTCTCGAGTTGTTGAGTGATATAAAGTGACAAATAAAGACCCTCGTGACAATAAAATCATGTAAAAAATTGTGAGTACAAATCGAGTGCGGATCCTATTAGAAAAAAGTCATTTCATTTTTATCCAATTTGCTCTTCAAATACGGTCGAATGGAATTGATGTGCAAATGCACGGCAAAATTGCGACGTTGACACATAGTGCCTTGTAAGTCCATCGCCCGTAAGTTTCTTTTTTTTTTTTGGGTTACAGGGAAATTTTGTGGGATTTTTTTTTTATTAATTAGTGTTACTTAATATTCTTCGAACATTTTCAATTCAAATGTAAAAAAACTCCAGGGTACGATTTGTGAAAAGTCGACTTTTGTGGAAAAAAGATAATTACTTTTTTTACGTCATCTTTACAAATTTACAGAAAATTGTATGCGATTTCAAGAGATTGAAAAGGATTTGAAAAGATGTCTTAGAAGTGAAAAATATTCCATAGCATATTTTAATGAACTTTATGGAAATTTGCAGCATGTAAAAAACAGATTCAAGAGATTTCAAAATAAATTTTAATACTTGATGCAATTTTGAAAAGATTTAAACAATTTTAATGTTTTTTTTTACATAAAGTTTTCAAGAAATTTAAAACGAACGGAAGATAATTATATTTTTTAAATAAAATTTGGAGCGACGAAAAAATATTTTTGAAAATTTCAAAATGTTTAAATGGATTTTATTTTCGATTTATACAATTTCATCATCATTTCTAAAGAAACGTAAATATTTGGATTTAAAAAAAATATAATTCAAAAGATTTAAAAGGGTTTAAAAAAATTCTTTGTCGTTCAAAAAGACCTTAAAAATTTTCAGGGATCTTAAAAACATTTTTTACGGGGTTTTTTTTAAATTTAAAAGTGTTTAAAAAAAATTTAATGATTTCAGGATCTTCTTAAGTTTAAAAATAAGAAGCCGGAGAAAATATATATGGTACCGTCGGTAAAAAGTGACATAGTTTACCATTTGCCCTTAATGCAGTGCTGCTAGATTTAGTTTTTATTATTATTCTTTGGAAGACATAAAAATAGTAAAATAATCGAAGTCCTAACTGTTGACGTAGATCAATTTATTGATCAATTATCACAAAGCCCCAAACGCAATCGAAATCGAAATCACCGCTTTCATCGCAGATTCTTTTCGCAACGCGGGAGCTTCCATAAATATAAATATAAAATCGCGTATTCTTGTTTCCGCAATCAAGTCTCTTTCGCCTTCGACGATTTTTCGCAGTTTGGAAAATCGGTTAGTTTCGCTAAAACGCTGGAATCGCCTTGTCAGTTTCGTTACGTCGGTAGAAAGTCGAAATGGTTCGCAAGATTCACGCAAGAAATGTTTTCCTTCCACTTTACAAGACAACGAAACCAAACCGTTTTTTAAGAACGGATACAAATTCTAACCACCAAATTCGATCTCCTTATTTCACTCAACAAATATTAAAATAATATATCTTTTCACTTTATCTATTAATACTTTTTGCATCACAAAGTATTGCAAATAGACTTTTTTTCGCTCTGTACACAGAGTTATGTTCGAAAAATAAATAACACTACAGAGTGTAAAAATATCTAGTTAAGGGCATATGATACTTTACCATAAGGGCGATTTAGTCTCCGCAACTTTTAGTTCGCAATAATAAATATTTTTCACGAAAACTAGGCCATTTACCTTCGTTTAACACAAACGGAGGTAAGTGGCCTATTTTTAGTTAAAAATATTTATTATTGTGAACGTAAAGTTGTGGAAACTAAATTGCTCTTAAGAGCAAATTAGTTAAACCAATTATACATTCATAATAATAAATATTTTTAGCTAATAATAGTCCATAACTTTTAATTAAAATAAATTTATTGACTCATGTGGTAAATAACACATGCCCTTAAGGCCATGTATAATAATTTAATTTACGTGACTTAGCGCTTGTAACCATATTTCAGATTTTCAGACATCAGGCATCACATTAAAAAACCAACAATTGAAATTAATTATATGTAACAAATAAAAAACAAAAAAGAACGATAACGAACGTTTATCTACTGGTTCAAATTTTATCTATTTATTTTCAAGTTAAAAAACATGTAAAAATCATGAATGCCAGTAAAGTAGGAATAAAGTAAAATGAATAATTCGAATTTTGAGTTTAGAAATTTGATCTAACCCTTAATTTGAGCTTGAAACTGTAATCAAACATAATACAGAATCTTAAGAAAACAAATGAAAGAAATGACTGATTTACTTTCCGCAACTTGAAGCTCTGAATAATAAACATTTTATGCTAAAACTAGACCATTTACCTCCGTCTATAAGAAGCGGAGGTAAATGACCTAGTAGAAACTAAATTTGCTCTTATGGTAATTACCACATGCCCTTAAGGGCATGTATACTTATCCGATCCCTATTTTACCGACATTTTTTTCTCTGTAACCATACGTCTACATTTATTGAGATACCACATTGAAAATTTCTATATTTGAAGCTAAAGCCTTAAGGAACGTTTGTCTGATCCTAATTATTGACATTTTTAAAAAAATAATTTTTTCAAAAAATTTTTTTTTATTTTTGCAAAAAGTTAAGACCAGACAAACATACATTAGCATACTTTCTTTAATTTTATAAATTTTCAATTTGATATCTTTATAAATATAGACATAGCGTTAAAGAGAAAAAAATATCGGTAAGGTAGTGATCGGGTAAGTAATACATACCCTTAAGGCTGATGGAACTTGAAAAACTTTAATATAGAGAAACTCGAATTCCAGGGGTGCGAGCTAGTACGGCGTTCTGGGTGTCAGAACACTCAGAGAGTAATTCGGTGTACGAATTATTAGACTGAAAATACAATTCCACACTAAACGCAGTTTTTCGGGATTTGAATCCCTTGTTGCGCGCCTGTCTAATTCTGTCAACTTTTCACTAGGATTTGGTATTGAGATGTCTAACAGTACGTCACATTCAATCGGTAACGTCGAAATCTATAGAAAAATATCATCTGGGGCAGTTTAGAACATTGTTTACATAGGAGTTTGATTGAAATTAATTTTTATCGATTAAAGTAAGTGAAAAATTGTGATATCGCTTTGATTTTTAGATAAAAAAGCAATTTCTACATATATTTATTGTCGGTAATTTGAAAAGAGTATGACTTGGAAATTCATCAGGAAAAATTATAATGTACCGAAAATGAAGTTGGATTGCATTTTTTAGTTGATGTGACGGATGTGACAACGTGTAACTAAACCTTAATTATGGTACATTATAATTTTTTTCTGATGAATTTTCAAGTCATACTCTTTTCAAATTACCGACAATAAATATATGTAGAAATTGCTTTTTTATCTAAAAAGCAAAGCGATATCACAATTTTTCACTTACTTTAATCGATAAAAATTAATTTCAATCAAACTCCTATGTAAACAATGATCTGAACCCCCCAGATAATATTTTTCTACAGATTTCAACATTACCGATGGAGCGTGACGTAATGTTAGACATCTCAATTGGGGTTTTGAAGGGAGAGAAGGACAAGTTGATCAATTTTTGGTAGTACACTGTGGAAAGAAAAGGTCAAGACTCACCAGTTTTTCGATAAAACGAACATAAAACGTAAGGAGTGTTATCTCCCATGCATTTGGCCGGCAGAGGTGGGACAACAAGACTTCTAAGAATTCTGACTGGTTTACAGAATATAATGAACGTTTTCTACATTTTGGTCATGCGTGTTCTCGATAAAGACTAGCAAACGCCTGTCAAACGATTCATCTCAACATAAAGAATATAGAATTTCCTTACGTCAACTTAAAATTTTGATTATTTGAAAACATAGAGCGAAAAATTAATTTTCAAAATCATAAATAAACATAACTTCCTTATTTATTTTCCTTACACCAGCTTTAAATTTTCAATATTTGAGAAGTTACAATGGAAAAATGAATTTTACGAAAATTATAAAAGTACATAAAACTTTTGAAATTAAATATTTTGTTAAACCATTGTAACAAATTCAACTAGGTATATAGTGGAATAACTATGCAAAATTTCATCAATTTATCGCCACGCGTTTTCAAGAAATTGCTGGATCGTAACACACATGAATACACATGAACACACACACACGCACAGATATATTGCTATTGAAATATGTTCAAAAAAAGCCTTTTTTTAGGAAACTGAATTTTGTCTCCACTACAAAGCTTCCTCTATTCGAAAGCAACATTTAAATTTGTTAATAACAGAATAAATCTTTAAAATTGAAGATTATCTTTATTCTTGCAATTCAAATCATTCCCGCCAAAACTATTGCTGAGTGAGGTCAGCACTGTATTAATTCGCAGCTGTCTATCTACTAATCTACTATTTTCTTGTCGTGCTGGCAAAATATCCGCCATTATTAGCGCATATTTATTCACCTTCATCGCTTCATATATTCATTTTATTGAAAAACACCTTTCTACACCACTTTTCTACACTTTTTCTTTCCAAAGTATGCTATCAAAAATCGATCAACTTGTCTTTCTCTCCCTTCAAAACCCCAACACCAAATCCTAATGATAAAGTTAGTGTCTTTCCACAAATTTGGATATTATGTTGTCAACTTTTTCTTTCAAATTCCATCGCCCTCAACTTTAATTAGCAAAAAATAGATTCATCTGTGTACACTACATTTCCAAAATACAATACATTATAAAGCTTTTATGAAAATCCAAAACGTTTCAAGAGATTTTAATAGACTTTAGACTATTTCAAAAAATTCAAAAAAGTCTCAAAAGAGTTCATGGAGAAATGTATATGAGATTTAAAGACTGATCGAACGCTCAGTTTTCACGGTTTCAAGCTGATTCGCGTTTCTTTTTTCTCAGATGTTACACCTTATACTTTTACATTTTTGCGCATTGAATTTGATTTTTATATTGATATTCGCTTCTCGAAATCGAAGGATGCGGAGAAGGGAAGCGACGCATGAGAATCACGCAGCGCAAAGTCGATTATTATTTTTTTTTAATTTATTATTTTTTAAACGGATCGTAATTTTTTCGGGCGAAATTTTTAAATAAAAAAAGGTACTAGATTTTAACTTACCGGCCACTTCCACGCGGAGGTCCATAGGGGTCAGGTCTGTCGTAGGCTTCTGCGTATCTAAATTGGAAAGCATCATTTCAAACACAGTCGAGTTGAAAAATTAAAAATTAAATTCCTACTATAAAAGAGCTTACTTTTGAAATTTCCTTGAAACTTACTGTTCAATTTTTAATTTTTGATTTTTAATTTTTAATTTTTAAAGGGGCATTTAGAAAGAAAAACATAGGAGTTGAATTTTCTCGAGATAAAAGTGGACTTTTCGGAATCTTACCCTCCGCTGACTTGATAACCACCACTCGGAACAGTTCCTCCGGTCCTTCTGCTGAACATGTCTGGTTGTGGACCAGGTCCGGTGCTATAACTGGGACCGGTATTGTAACTCGGACCTCCACTCATTGTCCTGCGAAAGAGGATTTTTGAAAACCTCCATTTTCCCAGTCCGTATCATTTTTGTAACTAAGAGGCACTTAATTCTCAACCTCAAGACTTTAGAAATCAAACTTTCAACCAAAATATCTAAATTTCCTTAATATTACGTCCCTAGAATAACTGTAATGTAGGCATCAGAAAACTTTCATGACAGTCTCAACCCTGTACAATGCAAAGAGCAGTTTAATAAACAATAAATATTCATAATTGATACGATAAATTAGTCCAAAGAATTTCCGCGGAGCGAGAGGGAGTGATGTCACAGTCAGCAACCTGTGTGAGCATTCGGCGAACTAACTGAAGAATGCAACTTTCGATACTAACGGGGCGCCATTTTCTTTTATAATGCATACTTCTGCCGAAATTCATTACACCGAATCAAAAGTTGTTCTAATACTTATATACCCGAATTATTATTGAACCTAATCTCCGTTTATCCGAATTAAAATTCTCTCTAATTCCTATAAACTCGATTTTTCATTTATTCTAATTATCAACTGCCCTAATATAAATTTTTTCTAATTTCTGTTTGCCCGCAATAGTATTTAACCGCCGTAGTTGTTATTTTTCCACTATCCGTTGACCTCTCTTAAGGTGCATTCCCATGGCAACAGAAAGGTAGGTGTAGATTGGTCCATAGTTTCAGTTGACCATAATCTCAATTGGCCACTAAATTCAAAAACTCCGGTGTAAGTGGATACTAGATGGCAATGCGCATTAGAAAGGATCTTAACGAATCTAACCAATTAAAACGCTGTCATTTTTACCAACCTAACTCCCTTCTAGTCTTTACTTTAACAGTGTTTTTAAAATTTAGTAACTTATGGTAACTTTTAATGATTTTGTGGTCAATTGAAATTATGGCCAACTAGAACTATGAACCAATCTATACCTACCCAGCAGAAAACGTCGGTGTAAAGCAGAAACTCATGTAAGTGAAAAAGACAAATAGATCTGCCTATCTTTGTCAATCTCATGTGATTCTGCTTTACGCCGACGTTTTTTATCACTTCATCATCTTTTTAGAGTAGAATTTAATTTTAGTAAAAAGTTTTTACCGTAATCAAACAATTACATAATTTATAATAACCACGGTCATATCACAGGTCGGGGGGCTCTAGTGGTGGAGGAAGTTCCCTTGTTGAAGCTACGGGTTAATTACAAAAAAATCGACTAGTGCGTCATGTGGTAAAGTGGCAGGTTCGCGAAACTTTTTGGCTTACGTTAGGGAACTTCCCCCACCACGAGAGTCCCTGGACCTGTGTATACGACCGTGATAATAACTAATCAATTAATTTGATAATAATTGGTTAGTCAGTTATTTCAAATAATACCTACTGTACACAACTATAAATGCACTATTTTTTTCAGAAAACAAAACTGTAAAGGTAGTTAATTTTGGAATTTGGATATAATTTATATATATATATATATCAGGGCCGTGCGCAGGAAATCATGTTGAGAAGGGTTCGAAATATTTTTATCATTAATTCATATGTTACAATAAAAAAATTTCCTTCAAACGGTCGTCTTTGATGTAAAGTAAAAACTTATTTTTAATTTTAATTTGTATATGGGGGGGGGGCGTTGAACCTCCAAAACCCCCCCTTGCGCACGGCCCTGATGTAATATATTACAGATATATTTCTATAGAAACAGATGCAAACTAATTGAATAACATTGAAACATTCAGTTTCAAGAAAATTAGAAAAGAATTCAGCATTTGAGGAATAATTTTAAACCATCCAGCAAAATTAGATTTTCATTTCATTTTTTTATTTCCCTGACTTTTCCCTAACTTTAAGACAAATTTCCCTGACAGAAAAGTATTAAAACAGACGAAATCCCTTCAAATTTGTTAATAATTCATGAAAATCCTTAAATTTTCACTAATTGTTTTAAAATTCCTCAAAATCATTTCAAATCCTTTAAATTCTTCAAAAAACTTCAAAATCTTTGAAAATTTCTAAAAATCTCTTAAAATGTCCTACAATCCTTCAAAACTTCACTGTAATATTCTTAAATTCTTATAAAGTGTCATAAATTCTTTAAAATCTATTGAGATTCCATGAAATCCTTCAAAATTTCACAAAATCTTTTAAAAATCTTTTCAAATATTTCAAAATTCTACGAGGAACTTTAATATCTTAAAATGCGTCAAAATCTCTTTAAATTATTGGAAATACAACTTTTTTCATTTTTATAAATCTTTTTTATACTATACGCAAAAAGAAAATATTTAAAAATCAAATTGAACCCGTCTTATATTTACTGGACAATCTGAATAACGCATTATTTAAACATAAAAAAAGGACACAAAACAAACAACAAGAATTTATATATAAACAAAAAAAGAAAAACTTACTGGAAATTGGTGTCATATCCAACGTCGCCATATCCAGTTCCGTAACCACTCGCAGCAACGGCGCCACTTCCGTTCCTCATTGGTCCAGCTGTTCCACGGTCATAATCATTTCTGGGTGCGTAATCTACTGGACGACCAGCACCAAAGTTATCAACACGACCGTAATCTACTGGACCTGGTGCTCCGCGGTTAAAATCTCCCGCCATTCCTCCTCCTACGACTGAATAATCGCAAACGGCTGAAAAGTAAAGTAAAACAAATTATGGGTTGTCAAACACACATTCGAGTGAAAAATTCAGTGAGATAAGGTACCTATAAGATAAGGGATATTTGTAATAAAGTAAAAAACATTGCAAATAGAAGCCTTATTTTACTATGGTAGTGTAATAAATACAACCCAATTTTTGATCTCCAGCTTGGTGCAACAGGGTACCAAGCTCAGAATAGGTGCTACTCTACACTTGAGAAAATAGGCCTTTTTCTCAAGCATTTGACATTAAGTGAAATGAAGAAGGATGAATATGGAGATTGGTCGATGTTTTCAGTATGTCTCGTGGGAAGCCCTTTTCATAACTCGTGCAGTGTTTTTAGATTCGTCCTAAAAACACTGTACTTGTCAGAAAGAGGCAACATACTATTCTAGTTATTACAATTCTTTGACATTCCTTACATTCGATAATGCAATAGGGTAAAAATTGATGATAGTGAATTATTATAGAAGCGAGGGAAATGATT
This sequence comes from Synergus japonicus, assembly GCA_900474275.1. Taxonomy (NCBI): domain Eukaryota; kingdom Metazoa; phylum Arthropoda; class Insecta; order Hymenoptera; family Cynipidae; genus Synergus; species Synergus japonicus. The sequence continues at coordinate 14,972 of UCOH01007100.1, forward strand.
AAACACCAACCTCCGCGATTACCATAATCGGTTCTTGCACCGAAATCCGTCCTGCCATAGTCAGCTCGCCCGTAATCCGGAGTTCCTGCGGGGCCGTAACCACCGACAGCACCGCCAGCTGGCCCATAACCGCCTCCCATTTGTGGCGTCGACGAATATCCACCCATTGGTGCTCCACCCACATTTTGACCGTAACCTCCACGATCTCCGTAGCCGGAATTGAAATCACCGCGGCCACTGAAATCACCACCACCACCTCCACGATTGTAGTCTTGGTAACCACCAGCCCCACCACCTGGAACAAAATTTAGAAAGAGAGTGGTAAAACACAAGAAAAAAATTTTTGCCTAGACGGAAGACGTCCAGGATTTTATAAACGCATTAAAGAATCGAAACAGAAGTTCAAAGAAAAAGTTTTCGCTAGAGCAGCAATGGGTCAGTTCAAGTTGATTAATTATTTAACAGACTTCACCGAATAATATGCTTTCTAAACATGGATAATAAGATTTTTTTTTTCCTTTTTCATACAAAAAAAATAAATTATAAATAAAAATATAACATTTGAATAATTAACGAAAAAGATTAAATTTTGAACCAAAAAAGATTATTTTTTTTATCAAGTTTTATTGATTCAGTTCGCATTTAAGTGAAAATGAGAAAGAAAAAAAAAGTAATAGTGGAAACCCTGTGAAGTTTGTTTTTAGATTTCTAAACTTGTATTTCATTTTCACATTTTATAAATGTATCTTTGAAATCGACCATATTCATATAAAATTAATTAAGTATGGTGTCTGTTCAAGAAACTTTTTTCTAGCTCAAAGTCACTCACATGACAATTTCCCGCTTATCATCGAAACAAGGAGAAATTTTACTGAGCAATATTATTGATTCTCGTTAAATATTTTTTTAAAATGGCTAATAATTAAAAGTATTTTAAACATTTATGTAATGTTTCAATTACTTCTTAACTGAGAAAAGTAAGCAAATCACGTTGCATAGAATACTTAGGTGAGTATGGAGTCAGTTCAAATAAGGCAAAATGCATGTGTATACAATAAGTACAGCATACATTCTTATGTAGTAATATGCAATAATCTATGTTATACAATATTGAATCGAAAATACCGTTATTTAAAATATCACTGTCAGTGTTACAACATCGAATGCAAGTGTCGATGCATTTGATAAATCGATTATCGTCAAAAATTACTTTAAAAAAATTAAAATAAAAAAAAATGAAATAAAATTTTGAGTGTTACATTTTCGAAATTATTACATTTTTAACGTTTAAACATTTATAACAGAATTTTTAAAGTATATTAAAATTTATATGTATGTTTTTCAAATTTTAAGGGCATATGTTAATTACCACAATACCACAAGGCCAAATTTAATTTCGCTAACTTTATGCTTACAATAACAATAGTATATTACGCTACAGGGTCGAAAGGCAACGACTTCACGAGTGAGACACAATTGGTTGCTAAATCTCGCTTCTGATTGCTTCATTATGCCCAACTTTGAAGCTTTGCTGTGCCCAAATTAAGGCCCAGCTACAAATTTCCCAGAGGACTTCTCTGTTTCTTTTTTTTATGTACACTAAAAGTGTTTACTGTAAATTATAATATAAGGTTCTATTATAAATTTGTTTAATTACAATGCATGTAATGCATATAAAATTTATTTTTTTTAAATTACTATTATTAAGTAAACTATAATAGAATAAATAACTTTATCTAGTATAAAATAAGTTTTGCAATTGTGATACAAATATATAGTCATGTTTATGAAATAAAAACTACTTCTTTTATACACTCATCTCCCGATCGAGGGCACTTTTAACGCTTGACTGATTCTACGTCCGTCCCCCCCGAGCATCCCTCGACAGCCAACACTGCAGTGCCGGCGCTCGAAGTGACCTTGAAGTGAGCGCCGTACTGCATAGCCTGCGTAGTATAGGAATTAGCAAATCTTAAAGTCTACATACACCGGTCTTGAGTGGTGACATCGGAGTGCTCGCTCGAGCTATTTTAATTCCATCCGATCGAGGGCACTCGACCCCGAAGCGGTGCGCTCGATCGGAAGATGAGTGTGGATGTATTTGATGCCTAGCCCCCTGACAAGTAGCACTCGCTCCGCTCGTGCCTCAAATGTCGGGGCACGCGTCAATATATTCCAAAGCACACATGCAATTGTTTTCGTACTTTCGACTGGGTAGCAAGAAAAACAGTATCATGGCGCGCAGTACAGAAATTTCAACTTTCTGCCCTTGTAATGTAATATACTATTGTTAAAACAAGGCCATTTACATCCACTTCGTAGAGTAAGATGCAGCAATACCTTCCCCTGTGAAGTTGAGTGATCACTTGATTCCACATCTCATTGCAAAATAATTTTTAAAATAACAAACATGTGTCACATTTATAATTAAAAGTAATAGAAGGAAATTACATATTTTAATTAGAATTTTATTTTCTGTAAATGTATCTTGAAATCGACCATCCTTATATAGCATTACTAAAGTATGGTTCAGTAATTCAAGAAACTCGTAGTCACTGACGTGATAATCTTCACCTTATCACATAAATAAAAGATCAAAAATTTTCGAGCCATATAAAAACCACAAAATCTACAAATTGTTGGAAGAGGAAAGAAAGATGCGCCTTGAAATTCTCCACAAGTCTTTCAAGTTAAAGTTTGAACAATTTTTAAAATTAACTTCCTGGAATATAATTCCCAGGCTGAATCCACGGCTATATTCTTTAGGTCGTCGAAGGTTCAATTATTATTAATCAATATAATTGTGAAAATTTTAGACGATTCTTCAGAATCGACTTCTTAAATCGATTCCTTTGAGACTTAATTCATGACATTCTTGTCTCATTGCGCATCACTAAAACTATATCTCATGTGCCTAAAGTGTTGTTTTGCTCATCTCTGCTCTAGTGCAAGTGAAATATTTTATTAATCATAAAAGTCCCAGGTTCTCAAGAAATAATTAGAATTCCACCGTCAGAAAATAAATTCTTACTTTGCCACATAGAACGGCAATATTTTACTTTTCTTTTTTTCAATCCTTCATTGTTAAAAAAAAATTCATAATGCTATCTTTTAGTGATCGCTTTCTTTCATTCTGTTTTTTGTAATGAAGCAAAGCTGATTCTCAAGGCTGCCATAGACTAATATACTTCAAGTGAGTAAAAGTAACTAATTTTAAATAAAATAGTGATTAAAAGTGACTAATGTTCACACAAAAAGAGGTCTGTTACGTCTCTCTAATGATTATAACCATTTTTTCATAAAATTTGAACATTTGACCCCTTTTTTTAAATTTCCAAAAAATATATATATATAATTTTTTTTTAAAGTTCCACACATTTTTAAACATTTTTTTTGCCCCAAAATAAAGCTCTATCTTTTGACGATCTGAAGCACAAGATGACGTTTTTGCTTCCTTATAAAGGAAGCTTAATGAATTTCATTAAAAAATAAGAAAGTTATGCTTAATAAATTTTTCGAATATAAGTTTTCAAACTTATTATCAGCCCTGCTGATTTTTTTTTTATCAAATGTTATGGTATTGAATCAAATCAACTTAAAATAACTGAAATGCTTTGAATCGAAGAACCAATTATTCGCGAAGAGATCGATTTTCGTAATTTCGAATAGTTTGACCAGTAGCAAAAGTCGCGGTACTCAACAAACCTCTCCTGTCGTTATACGGACCAGGCCGACTGTCTCGTCCTCCGTCTCGACCTCCTCTGCCTCCTCTCATTGGACCGCCTCGACGATCGTCTCGCCGACCGCCACCGCCGCCACCACCGCCTCCTCGTGATTTGCCGGTGGATTGTTCGACATTGATCGTTGCACCCTTGAAGTTCGTGTTGTGAAGGGCTTTGATCGCCGCTGCGGCATCTTCTTCTCGAGCCATGTGTACGAAACCATAACGATTCATTACGTCACATTCGGTCACTTCGCCAAAGCGAAGGAAAAGTTGACGGAGTTCTTCATTCCGACAGTTTTCTGGTAATCGCCCAACAAAGATCTTTGTCTTCCTCTGAAATGAAAAAATCAAGCTAAAGAAATGTATTTTAGTTGATGTATTGAGCACCACTGGGATGGCTTAAAAATTTATGGAAAATTTTTGTTATTGATACTAGAGGGTAATGATCTCCTCAATTTGACTTAAAATCCGAAAAAAGAAGTGGGGAAAAATTATTTTTTGGAATTTTGAAAATAATTTTCCAGAGCTTGGGAGCTTTAAACTCTGTTTCTCCCTGAAATGACCTAATATTAAACACTTTTTTTTTCATTGAAGACTTCTAAAAAAAGTTTAAGTTTATTTAATAAACTTTAAACCATTAGATATAGATAAATAATTAAGCACGGTTTAATTAGACATTTAGCACTCAGTTTAATTGGTTAAAAATGTATCTTTGAAATCGACCATACTTATATAGAGTGAATTAAGTATGGTGTCTGTTCAAGAAACCTTATTCTAGCTCGAAGTCACTAACGTGATAGTTTCCACCTTATCACAAAAACAAGGTCAAAATTTATCGAGCAACGTTATCGTTCTGCTGTTCAATACATATTTAGTAATTATGAAAAAGCATTCCATGTCTAAAAATATTAGTATATTTTGCAATCCTACACAGAAAGTTCTTCTTTAAATTATGCATTTATATCTGTAGATTAACAATGTATTATACATGATGTAGCTTCTTGGCTTCAACTGAAATACATAGACTACAAACGAGTATTTTCGTCTGTTTTATACATTCACATTGCTGAATCTTATAGATGAATATTTACGGTAGTAATTCAAATGTTTAGTATCCCTGATTTTGAAATTTATTATTCATAATGTAGAGATGTATTTTTATGAATGAAGCGCTATCAATTATTTTTTTCCGTGTACAACTCTTATCTGAAAATAGCATGCGAATAAAAATGTAAAACGACTTTGAATTAATCGGAATATATTCACTAGTTATCTCTACGCAAAGAGAGTAACAAACAATGTTGTTTGTCTATTGGTATCAATCGAGAAGTCATTTTATATTTTTTACGTAGAGAAAAACTTGATTCTTACCGGTGGGTTGGACGACACCATTTTCTGTGTCTGAAAAAAAAACAAGCATTTCTATTAGAAATAAAGAGATAAAGATATATAAGACTAAATAAAACTCTAGTCCAGACTTGCAAAATTCGAAATTGAAAGTTCAACTTTAAATTAACTTCAATTTCAAAGGTTATAATTTTTTTAATTTTTCATTCAATATATTCACAACCCAAAAATAATTTCATCTTCGACCGGAAATAAATTACGAATCTAAACTAATTTTCTTCTCAAGGTTTAATGTACGAAAAAATAAAAAAATTTTGCCTAAGGTTCGAAATCAAAAGCGCAAACTATTTTTAACAAATTTTGCAAACATATATATAAATTAAAAAAGAATATTTTAAGACTATACTTTCTATCCAGATTTTCAAAGTATAAAGTTTGAAAACATTTAAATTTAGAAACAAAAATCTATTGGAAACCTTTGAACAGTTTAAAATTTTGTAAAACCATATTTACAAAAGTATAAACATAAATTTTCAAAAAAAAAACAAAAAAAAACTCGAATTTAAGAAAGATTTAATTTATAAACTTCCAACATTATTCAAAGCGTCTAAAAACCAAAGGACAAGTAGGAGCAACTCAAATTTTTTGAAGCTATAACTTTACATTTCTCATTTTATACCAGGTATTCATTTTTTTTTTAATTTTTACATTCTTTTATTAGTTTCGGAAATTTTAAGTGTCTTCAAGTGTCGAGAATTATTTTTTTGGTATTTTTCCACAGTCGAAATTTTAGGTTATCGCGATAAAAATGTACAAAAAATGCATAAGAAAAAATTGATAATTTTACGGAAAACGTGGTCGCGCAAGTACGATAAAAATTGCTTTTGTTCACAAACAGTTTGTTATAACAAAAAAATAGCCGTTTTGTTACAATTAAATCTTTCAACAATTAGACTTGAAAAAAACGATGTCTCTTAAAATAAAAATAAAATTGGAATAAGGGGCGAAAAGTAAAAAATTAATGTTTGCTTATGTATGTCGCCATACGTATAAGCATCGTAGCTTCGAAGACATTCAAAGGTGATGCCGGTTGGCGTTACTAATCGAACCCAAAGGCGAAATCGTGTGGCCTTGGAAAATTATTTTAAATTTTCTTTATAACTCCCTTGACTTCAGAGAAAAAAATGCAACAGATTAATGTAAAGTATAGACTTACATATGGACCCGACGTTTTGACGAACTAAAATGAAACAAAAACGACGAATATTAACGAAACAACGCTTTCGCACACAAAACTATGACTGAATGAAGCAAAATGGCGATGATGTCTAAAAAGTAAAAGTGAGTAATAGGAAACAGAAGAGGGCAGCACCAACCAGTGCTGCCAGGTCTGAGGATTTTTCTTCAGATCTGAGGAAATTTTTCCGTATTTGCGATTTCTGAAGAATTTGAAGAAATTTGTTGAAAATCTGAGGATTTTTTTTTGATTTGCTATTTTGCTTCTGCAATAACCAGTATGGCAATGTCTTTGGTATGGCGTGAAGCAGAAAGCGTAAAGCACTAGACATTTTGGCCAATGATATTCTCCTAGTAATTCATAGAAGCTCCACCATTGGTTGAAGTATCTTAAGTTTTACGCTTTTTGACACTTTTTATAGAGATCCTCTAGAAAGAGTTTTAAGATACGGTGCATCATAACCTCAGTTGAAAAAATATTTAATTTTGATATTTATTTAAAAAATAATATTTCATTTTAGAAATGTTACAGAATGCCGTCTGTTGAATTTTTAGTATTATAAAATATTTAAGCCGCAGTTTTTTAATCATTTGTATTGAAAAAGAAATAAATTTCATTTAAAAATCGCTCGCTTTAGAGACGATTTCCATAAGCCTGTAGGAAGTTTAGGAACTAAATTTTTGGATCAATTGCAACAGGCAACTACTATTTCAGATGTCCCAACTCTCCCTAGAGGATCTCTACCTGCATTGATGTCTTCTCTTGTAAATATGTCAACCCAACCCTGGTTTCCATTAGAATCTTATGGAAACCAGGGTTGGGTTAACATGTTTATAAAGAAAGGCATTAATGCAGTGAAACGTTCATGAAACATCTCTGGTTTAGTATTTTGAGCGGTTAAATTAATAAGATTAAAAGTAATATTATGCCTTTGAATATCCGTAGTTCATAATATCTTTATTATTTATTTAAAAAAATAACTTTTAAAATCTGAAGAAACTTTTCAAAATTGTCTGAAGATTTTTGAAGAAAAATCTGCGCAATCTGATGATTTATATTTTGGCGACCTGGTAGTGTACATTCGTTAAGTGTATCAGAAGTGTGTGGGAAAATGCTCACTGCCTTTGCACATTTTTCCACACACTTCTGACATACTTCCCGAGTGTATCAGAGTCAGGGTTCGGTACGTAAATTACTCGATGTAATTTACATAGTATTCTACATGTATTGTTATGTCGCTGGTTTCGCCTCGGTAGAAAGACTTCTCTTAGGTCGACCGATGATTGGCGAATTCTCTAAGTCCGCAAGGCTGCTGACGTCGATTTGAAAATCGACTACCGCGAAATTCGAAAGGAGTTGGATTTAAGAAGGGCAAGTTTAATCTTTAGTAAAATCTTCTTTATTAATAATTACTCGCGTACTTTCTTTATTTCGTAATCAACTTATATAATTTTCTAGATAGTTCTAGAGTTTAGACTTTACGGGTTTAAGTTCGACGGAAAACTAAGTACACTAATGCCCTGCTGTCTGGCCCAAGCCGTGCGTAGCTGGGACCTGCCAGTAGGGTGGGGAGAGTTTCGAGGTGTGAACATTTCGAAGTGGTGGGACCTTCGTTTTGATGCTCTGGATATAATAAAGAGTGGAAAAACCCAGGCTCGAAGATAATGCTATTTCGTTCCTACCAACTTAAGGTTTTTTTTTATGGAAGGTCGGGCCCCAAATTATCTGTGCTCATTTAAAATATTCCTAAGCTGGGTTAGAGGCCGTTATAAAATAAAAATCTTATATTTAACAATTTTTTCTACTTAAGTTCTAACGCTGGGGAATTCCAAGTGTATAAATCTAAGAAGCTAGATTTTATGATGGGAAAGTTCTAAAACATAAACTCGATGAGGGAAAGATTCCCATTCTTATTTTTCAGGACTTTCTATTTAAAATAATAAAAATAAAGAGAGTTCTAA
>UCOH01007101.1:0-10816 GCA_900474275.1 Synergus japonicus
CATCAGAGAGAATGTATTAGATTTGTGTAAAATTTGACCCCCCCAGTTTTCATCAAATGTCCACGTTTTGGGACCCCCTGAACCCGAAAAACATGTTTTTACGAATGTGTCTGCTGTCTGTCTGTCTGTTTGTGAGCACGATAACTTTCGAAAGAATTGACCGATTGGATTGTCCTTTGGTACACTCTTTTAGTGTCCTAAAATGAAGGTCAAGTTCGTTGGCCAGCCATTTTGGATAAAAATTAAAAAAGTTGAAGCATTTTGAAAATTTTTGAAACCACTTTTTTTTTTAAATTTAAAAATTTTAATGACGGATGTTCGTAGTACTCAAAAAGACGAACAATTTTTCTTAATGACTTTTTTGGATAAAAAAAAATTGAAAGACTTATAACATTTTGAAAACCCAAAAAAATGAAATAAAACTTGAATTAGAAGCCAAACAACGCAAGATATGAAAAAAGTCTAAAGATGAAAAATGTTTCTTTTTGAACACTATATAGGATAGGCATAATAACTTTTTGAATTTCCTTAAAAAATCTAAAATTCAAATTTTGAGCCAAATAACGCGAGATACAGGGAAAATGATAACAAACATAATTATTGGCCTTAAAAAAATCTACAAGTTCTCCTTGAACCATTTTTCTACAGGATGAGTAGTTTTTGTTTTAATCATGAAAAACATTGTTAAACAAAGCCGAGCGCGAAGCGCGAGGTTTAAATGAAATATCGAGAGCGAAGCGCGAGTGCCCTGATGAGAATGTACTCCTTAAGGTCAATAGAACCTTAAGTAAATTAGCTTTCGTTTGTATTCCATTCCATTTAGTAGTAATTTAAAAACAAATAGGTGCAAACGTCCTGACGCTCGCAAGCGTGCGAAGCGCGCAATACGGAACGCGAAGCGCGACGTGCGTCTGACAATGTGCCCGCGTAAGCGTGCAGATTCTTTTTAGCATATTTCAAGGGCAATATATCTAATATGATAATCTGAAAAAGTGTCCGGATGTGTGTGTGTGTGTGTGTGTGTGTGTGTGTGTATGTGTGTCACGATCCAGCAATTTCTTGAAAACGCGTAAAGATAAATTGATAAAATTTTGCATAGTTAGTCCATTATATACCTAGTTGAATTTCTTACAATGGTTTAACAAAATATTTAATTTTAAAAGTTTTATGTACTTTTATAATTTTCGTAAAATTCATTTTTCCACTATAACTTCTCAAATATTGAAAATTTAAAGCTAGTGTAAGGGAAATGAAGATTCCTTTCATCGAGATGAATCGATTGACCTATATGATTAATGCATTTCATTAAAAAATGAGGAAGTTATGTTTATTTATAATTTTGAAAGTTCATTTCTCGCTCTATGTTTTCAAATAATCAGAATTTTGAGTTGACGTAAGGAAATTGAATAATCTTTATGTCGAGACGAATCGATTGACCTGTAAGATTAATGCATTGCATTGAAAATTAAGAAAGTTATGGTTAATTGTATTTTTAAAAAAGTAATTTTTCGACTATAATTTCTGAAATAATTAAAATTGAAAGCTGATGAATAGGAAATGAAGATTTTTTGTGTCTAGACGAATCGATTCACCTAAAAGATTAATGCATTTTATAGAAAAATAAGCAAGTTATGCTTTATTGTAATTCTTGAAAATAAATTTTTTGAATATAGATTCTCAAGTAATCAAAATTTTATGCTAATGTAAAGAATACTTAATGCTTCCTCTATGAGGAAGCAAATCATATTTGTTTAAAGGAAGCAAAGTGCTCATTAAATGAGTACAAAAATTGTTACAACTTGACAGCTAGTTTCAATATTTAGGACCAGATAAACGTACTTTAATGCTTTAACTGTAATTTTAGAAATTTTCAATTTAATATCACAATAAATATAGACCTTGCGTTGCAGAGAAAAGAATGTCGGTAAGGTAGGGATTGGGTAAGTCTTACATGGCCTTAACGGTATTGGAGCCATGTTCCAATTTAAAATAACTCGATTTCTTCATTTTACTCAACAAATATTAAAAATAAAATTATTTCCCTCCATGGAATTATTGAGTTTTTAACTAGGATTATGTGCACTGAGCGAGAAAATATCTAATTCAAATATTTTTTATGTAAACTGAAAAAAATGCATTTTGATGATAGATTTTGAATTCTTCGCTTTATGCAAAAAGTATTGAAATTAAATGCTTTTTCGCTCTGCACGCAGTCTTATTTTGAAAAAGATATTAGTGCTCCAGAGTGAAAAAATATTTATTTATAATTTCTGTTGAGTAAAATGGGGAATAGGATTTTGAGCTTAACACTGTGGTCCAACACCTTTAAGGCCATGTAAGAGTTACCCGATCCCTATCTTACCGACATTTTGTTGTCTGCAACGGTACGTCTACATTTACTGAGATATCAATTTGAAAATTTCTAAAATTAAAGAAAATATGCTAAGGTATGTTTATCTGGTCTTAAATTTTTGTAAAAACAAAAAAATAATATTTCAAAAATTTTCTTTTACAAATATCAATATTTAAGACCAGATAAACGTACCTTAGTGCTTTAGTTTCAATTTTAGAAATTTTCAACTTGATATCTCAATAAATGTAGACATAGCGTTGTAGACAAAAAACTGTCGGTAAGGTAGGGATCGGGTAAGTCTTACATGACCTTAATTGAGAAATATAATTGTATTAAGGCCATTTAAGACTTACCCGATCTCTACCTTACCGACATTTTTCTCTGCAACACTACGTTCACATTTATTGAGATATCAAATTGAAAATTTCTAAAATTGAAGCTAAAGCATTAAGGTACATTTATCTGGTCCTAAATATTGACATTTATTATATTGACATTTAAAACATTTTTTCAAACAATTTTTTTTTATTTGTACAAAAATGTAAGATCTGATAAACATACTTTAGCATATTTTATTTAATTGTAGTATTTTTCAATTTGATATTTCAATAAATATACAAGTAACGTTACAGATTAAAAAATGTCGGTAAGGTAGAGATCTGGTAAGTCTTACATGGCCTTAAGTCCAAAAAACTTACGCGTCGCGTGCTACATCACTGCTATGATCTAATAATTTTTGCGAAGGTAAAGTAATACAGTAAAAGTGAACAAAAACACCAATAGTATACGCTGCATATTTAATGCATTTATCCAACTGATCAAGCGAAATTAGCAACTGCAATAATTATATATATTTCAAGTATATGTAGACTCATTTAGGTCACTCGATTTATACATAAAGAAATAAAAAGTTTACCCCAAATCCTGATGCGCTTAAGACAATAACGTTCAAAAAAACTGTTATGAAAAGAAATGGAGAATACAAAGAGTCCAAAGTATTTGCAAAGCTGAAAATATATCGTTAAACATTGTTATTTTGTAAAATTAACACTTTACAAAATTTAGCTTAATTTTGTTAACATAAATTACAAATATAAAGGTATCAAAAAACAATTCACAAAATCCATTAAGGGTGCTGGAGCCAAAAGTTCTAATCTAAAAATTCGATTCCTTCATTTTACTCAGCAAATATTAAATTTGAAATTTTATCCCACTATAGAATTAATCAATTTTTAACTAGAACTACGCACACCGAGCGAGAAAATATCTAATTAAAATTTTTTTTTGAGTAAAATGAAAATATTGAATTTTAAAGTCACATTTTGAATTCTTCATTTTATGCCAAAAGTATCGAAATTAAAGATGACGATTTTTTATTTTTAAATTGATTATAATAAAAATATTTTAAAAATATGTTTCCACAGTTTCTAAAGCTTAAAATTTTGATTTATATAGTGGCAGAAATTTACCCAGAATTGCGCGGAATTTAAAGAGATTTCTTAAAATTTAAATGAATTTTAAAGAGACTAAAGGATTGCAAAAGATTTTAAGTAATTTTGAGGACTTTTCCTGGATTTCAAGGATTTTTTTTTAAATTGGGATTTCCAGAAATATTGAAGGATCTTATGAGATTTTGTGTCATTTTCAGGAATTTAAGAAACTTGAAGAAATTTAAAGGGACTTTAAAAGCTCTTGAGGGAATGTACGAGATTTCGTAGTAAATAAAGAGATTTTAATGAACTCTATGGAATTTTGAAATATTTGAAACGATTTTAAGAAATTCAAAGAAGATTTTAAAAATTTCAAATGACTTTAAAATATTTTATGGGATATTTCATTTGATTTCGTCTGTATTAGAATCAATTCCATGAAATTCCTTAAAGTCACTTAAAATCTGATTAGATCCCTTAAATTAAAATGTCTTGAAATTTTGCGAAAACTCTAGAATACCCTTAAATCCTTTTAAAACTTTTCGAAAATCCTTTGAAGTTGTTTAAAATCTCTTGAAATCTCTTAAAATCCTTTGAACTTTCTTAGAATTAAATGAAATTCCTTAAAATATTTTGGAATTGCTTTGTCACTTAAAATCTCTTAAAATCCCAGGCAATTCCGAGTACATTTCTGTTAGTAAATAAAAAAATATATATTTTTTGGAATTCTTTTATTTTGATATTTTTAAACGAATAAATATAGAAAACAAAGGAAAATAAACAATGTCTGAAAATTCAATCCAATGAAATTAAATACTTTTTCGCTGTGTACGTAGTTTTATATTTGAAAAAAGATTAGCGCTATAGAGTGAAACAATATTTATCTACAATATTCATTAAGTAAAATGAAGAATGGAATTTTGAGTTTAACACTTTGGTCTAATGTCCTTAATTTTCAACGTTTCGAAGAAAAAGTCCCAAAGTTAGGAATGAAAACGTTAATATTTCTAAAAACATATTAAAAAAGTAATATATATCTGGCAATGTAAATTGTCCTCACTTAAGTGCATATGTGTGATTTTCAATTGAATAAAACAGTTCTTGAGAAATTGAATTTGATAGACTTCCATCCATACTGCTCTTTTCGTTGTCCAAAAGTTCTGTAATATTCTTCAGCTGATTACTGCAAGCAAATTCAATTTATTAATTTCAAATACTGTAGTCAGTTTTCCACTATAGAAAAAATACTCGGGAATCAATAAATATAATTTTTGAATCAACTAGCAATTATTATCCGCACGCTCTGCGCGGGATTAGTTTCTCGTTTTTGCACATCATATTTTGCTAGTAGAGAAAATAATTGAGAACTTTGCTTCCTCATAGAGGAAGCATTAAGTATTCTTTACATCAGCATTAAATTTTGATTACTTGAGAAGTTATATTCAAAAAATTCATTTTCGAAAATAACAATAAAGCATAACTTTCTTATTACATTCTCATCAGAGAGAATGTATTAGATTTGTGTAAAATTTGACCCCCCCAGTTTTCATCAAATGTCCACGTTTTGGGACCCCCTGAACCCGAAAAACATGTTTTTACGAATGTGTCTGTCTGTCCGTCTGTCTGTTTGTAGATTTTAGTTTGTTAGCACGATAACTTTCGAAAGAATTAACCGATTGGTTTGTCCTTTGGTATACTCTTTTAGTGTCCCAACATGAAGGTCAAGTTCGTTGGCCAGCCATTTTGGATAAAAATTAAAAAAGTTGAAGCATTTTGAAAATTTTTGAAACCACTTTTTTTTTAAATTTAAAAATTCTAATGACGAATGTTCATAGTACTCAAAAAGACGAACAATTTTTCGCAATGACTTTTTTGGATAAAAAAAAATTGAAAGACTTATAACATTTTGAAAATCCAAAAAAATGAAATAAAACTTGAATTAGAAGCCAAATAACGCGAGATACAGAGAAAATGATAAGAAACATAATTATTGGCCTTAAAAAGATCTACAAGTTCCCCTTGAACCATTTTTCAATAGGCTGAGTAATTTTCGTTGTAGTCATGAAAAATATTGTTAAACAAAGCCAAGCGCGAGTGCCCTGATGAGAATGTGTCCGCGTAAGCGGGCAGAATTTTTTTTATAAAATGCATTATTCTTTTAGAACTGAAAATCTTGATGATTTGACAATTTAGAGCGAAAAATTAACTTTCAAAATTATAAATAAACATAATTTCCTTATTTTTTAATGAAATGCATTAATCATATAGGTCAATCGATTCGTCTCGATGAAAGGAATCTTCATTTTCCTTACATCAGCTTAAAATTTCAATATTTGAGAAGTTATAGTGGAAAAATGAATTTTACGAAAATTATAAAAGTATATAAAACTTGTAAAATTAAATATTTTGTTAAACCCTTATAAGAAATTCAACTAGGTATATAGTGGAATAACTATGTAAAATTTCATCAATTTATCTCTACGCGTTTTCAAAAAATTTCTGGATCGTGACATTTTTTCAGATCATCATATTAGATGTATTGCCCTTGAAATATGTTCAAAAAACCTTTTTTAGGAAACTGGATTTTGTCGCCACTATAAAGCTTCCTTTATGAGGAATAAATATAAACAAATTCTCCGAGCAAAAACGAGATATGTGAGCACACGAATCGAGGGAGGGTATACCGTATACCCATATACCTCACATATCCCGTTTTTGCTCGGAGAATTTGTTTTATATTCCATTTTTACTCAGAAGAAGGTTATATTCCGTTCTTGCAGTAAAACAATTTTGTTTCGTTTTTGCTCTGAGAATTCATTTTGTCTCATTTTTACTCTCACGAATTTTTATCCCTCTATTAAAAACGTCATTTTTTTATTCACGTTTTACTTTCAGCCGTTCAACTGATTCAAAAGTATATTTATTGATTTCCGAGTTATGCTTGATTTCCTTGAAACTTCGAATACTTATGTATTTTGATGCGCTGATAACGAAAATGATAGTGAAAGTTTGAATGCATAAATTTGAATTTAATAGGAAAACCTATAAAAACCCCATAAAATCATGGTTTTTTCCGATTATCTCAGCTAATATGCCACATTGAAAAAAATATTTCAAACAAAGATTGTAGATCTCATCGAAATACATATTTTTTGTTTCAAACATTTTTTTTTTCGAGCGATAGTTTTCGTGAAAATCAAACATATCAATTTTTATTTATAAAAAAACCCATATACCATGGCTCTTCACATTCTCAATGGAAATCAATGTAAAAGAAAATTATTATAAAGAGAATGGTAAAGGAAAATATGGCAAAGGGAATGGTAAAGGGAAATGGAAAATGGAATGGCAAAGGGAATGGTAAAGGTAAGTGTCAAAGTGACTGGTAAATGGAAATAGCAATTGGAAAGATAAAGGGAAATGGCAAGGAGAATGATAAGGCGAATGGTAAAAGGAATGGTAAAGGGAATGGTAAAAGGAAATGAAAAATGGGATACTAAAGGGAATGGTAAAGTGTGAGAAGCGTAAGTATAGGTACCAAAACAAAACGAATGGAAATATGATTGTAATCTTTATATAATTGATTTTCTCGAAAACTATCACTCGCAAAAAAAAGGTTTCAAACAAAAAATGTGTATTTCAATGAGAACTATAACTTTTGTTTGAAACATTTTTTTTTAATTTTACATATTAGCTGAGATAATCTCAAAAAATCATGATTTTATGGGGTTTTTATGGTTTTTCTCATTGACTTCTAATTTGCGCCAACTTTTACAATCATTTTCGTAATCAGCGCATCAAAATACATAAATATACGAAGGTTCAAGAAAATGAAGCATAACCACTATTTGGAACTTCCCCTTTTTTTCTCAGTATTGAAATTTAGACAAATTAAATTTTTGATTTAATTATTCTAAAAATATATATTATTTACATTTACCCGATAATAGAAAACAATCCACAAGTGTGCATTATAGTTACTGCAAAAAATGATTCGCAAGTAAACACAACTGAAAGATTATACATTCCTGTTAAGGCACCGTAGAGGAAAGTCGAGTAAAAGTATTTATTTTGGTCAAAAGGAAGTTCAGCTTCATATACTGGTTGTTTTATACGTGTTTCGTTTAGTGGAAACAATATGTCAAGCACCG
The DNA here is from genome assembly GCA_900474275.1 of Synergus japonicus. Taxonomy (NCBI): domain Eukaryota; kingdom Metazoa; phylum Arthropoda; class Insecta; order Hymenoptera; family Cynipidae; genus Synergus; species Synergus japonicus. The sequence goes on from UCOH01007101.1 coordinate 7,935, forward strand.
GATTTGTCAGTGACATTAGTATCACAGTAGAAACCGCTGATGCAACATTAGCTGTAAAACGTAAAAGTTTCAGTAATATGTAACATACGGATAAAAAAATTTCCCCTCCCTCTTTTAATTTAGTTAAAAAATTTTTCAAGATTTCGCTATTCATCCTAAAAAGCTGGTCAATCAGCTGCAGCCATATTATTATTATTATTTATTTTTTACCTGTACTGCCTGTACTATATATATTTTTTTTTTATTAAGGGTGTTAGAACCTAGTTCTAATCTAAAAATTCAATTTTTTCATTTTACTCAACAAATGTTAAATTTGGAATTTTTTTCCTCTGTAAAATTAATCAATTTTTAACTAGAATTATGTGTACAGAGCGAGAAAATATCTAATTCAAATATTTTTTAAGTAAAATGAAAATAATTGCGTTGAAGTTTTAAACGTCTCGTCTAACGAATTTCGTTTATTTTATTTTATTTTATGTTTACATTTACTTGATTAAGAATATCAACATCTTATTTTTATTTACTAACAGAAATTGAGGCACCGGATTGCAGAACTGCCTCTACGCTCGATCCGACTGAGCCCAGTAGGCCGGAGAGAGGGGATGATTCACTAAACGCCATTGAACGCGGCGATCGAGGAAATGAATCAATTTACAACGCTACAATCAACTTGTCGTTTTTCTGTTAATAATTAACGAATCGAGTTGATTTTTGCATAGAAATATTCTCCAAGTTTGTGCGCTTCTCACAGATATAGTCGTTTGGGGAAATTGTTCATATAATTTATATAACTTATTCAACGACTATATCTGTGAGAACAGCACAAGCTTAGAGAATATTTCTACGCAAAAATTAACTTGATTCGTTAATGATTAACAGAAAAACGACAAGTTGATTGTTGCGTTGTAAATTGATTATTTTCCTCAATCGCCGCGTTCAGTGGCGTTTAGTGCATCATCCCCTCTCTCCGGCCTACTGGGCTCAGTCGGGTCGAGCGTAGAGGCAGTTCTGCAATCCGGTGCCTGAATTTACCAGACGTTATTCGTGATTTTAAGAAATTTCAAGGGATTTTAAAAAGTTATAAAGAATTTCAGGAATTTTCAGGGATAAACAGACCTTGAGGGATTTAAAAAAAGGTTAAAGGATTCTAAGAGATTTTATTTGATTTTAGTTTTTTATGGATTTTCAAAACTTTTCAAAAGAGTTATCAAAAGGATTTTTCAGACATTTTTATCGAGTTCACTTAGATTTTAAGAGGTTTCCAGTTTTTATAGGGCATTTTATTACCCGTGTGGAAATATGTCATGCTGGTCTTGAATCATGCATCACCAGTACAGTTTTTCTCACGCCTTACTGTATACAGTAACACTATACCGGCCCGAGATTGGCACTGTTTTACTATTTTTTACTATTTTTGAATAGTAATAGTAATTTTACTATTAATAGTAATAGTAATTTATAGTAATAGTATTAATAATAATAGTAATAGTAATTTTACTATTGTTGAAACTTTGTCAAGTCAGACTGCCTAATTGCGACACAGAAGTAAGAGACAATTTTGATGCAGTAAATATGTCTAAATTTTGTCTTGGCATTAGATAGTATGGCTTTTCGGACTTATAGAAAATGAAAAATATATATATAATTTTAATAATGTTCACATGCAATCTCTAAAAAAAAACCCATTAATTAAGAAATTGTACTTTTTACCGAAAATTTTCAATTAATGAAATATATGTCTGAGACATAATTAAAAACATAATTGTGGAGAACGTTCCATATTTGTAGGATGTATATTTAAAAAGAAACCAAAAGATTGTTGTTTATAATCAATTAATTATGACCGTGTGGTCCAGATCTGCAATCTATATCATAAAAATTTCTAAGTGTTAATCAGCCAGATTTTTTTCAATTTTCGGGAAATTTATAAAAATAAAATAAATTTTGGTTTTTATTTACATCAATTTTAATGTATATATTTCAGTAATAAAGGAAATTTAATATGTACTTTAACAGTATTTAATATAAATTCTATATCAATAAATTCTACAGTTTTAGGTTTTGTAAAAGTGAACATTTAAAACATGAAAAATTTTATATACGTATTTCATTTATTATTAACGCAAAAGCTTTTTTTAATGAAATTATTTTGAGATAATTTAATATTTGTGTATGGTTGAGTGTACCGTGGAAAAAATGAGTTACCATCATCTCGAAGTTTAGGATAGTGGTTAGGGAGCTGGACTCGCGTTCGGTAGGTCATGCGTTCGATTCTCCCCGCGTGCGTGCGAAATTTTATTTCTTATTGTTAAAAACGTAAATTATGTATTATTTCTCTTTGAGTTATGTTTGAGTGGGGTAATTCAGCTCTGGTTATATATCTATATATTATTCGTTTTGTTCTGTAGCCTATCTGTTAAAAGCGCAAAATGTAAAAGATTTATTTGGATTAAGTTTATGATTGAAAGTGTAAAATGAGCATGATTCGTTGGAATTGTCGGTGAGTGGTGGTATTTCGGTGTTTTTGTAATGTTGTGATCTCTCTGAACTCGAGCTCAACCGAATACGTGGACAAGCGCATTGAGCGTTATTGTCGCCGTGAAGCCGCTTTTCTTTCAGATTCGAGGGGATATCTCGGAGGCTGTAGACCTCGCGGGGGGTTTTTTGGCCCCTGTGAAATGTAGGTCAAATAAAGACGGAAAGGTTCAGCGGTGGGATTCCGGGTGCGCGGGTTCGGGCGGGCTTCTCCTTTCAACACCATATAATAGAAGGAGGGGTCCGTTCGGATTCGTGTGCTCGGGGTCCGACAGCAGGGCTGTGAAGCTAACCTTAGATCCGGAAGGCTGGTGAGCGATGAGAGTAAGAGAGAGAGAGCAATAGAG
>UCOH01007103.1:0-10791 GCA_900474275.1 Synergus japonicus
ATCCCAAATTGAATTATAAGACTAACAGAAAATATACCGATAGGATCTTTTTGTTGTTTTAAGGGCATGTATTACTTACCCGATCCCTACCTTACCGACATTTTTTTCTCTGTAACGCTACGAATACATTTATTGAGATAACATATTGAAAAATTCTATATTTGAAGCTAAAGCCTTAAGGTACGTTTGTCTGGTCCTAAATATTGACATTTTTAAAAAAATAATATTTAAACAAAATTTTTTTTATTTTTAAAAAAAGTTAAGACCAGACAAACATACATTAGCATATTTTCTTTAATTTTATAAATTTTCAATTTGATATCTTTATAAATGTAAACGTAGCGTTACAGAGAAAAAAATGTCGGTAAGGTAAGGATCGGGTAAGTAATACATGCCCTTAAGGGTGAAATCTCTTAAAGTTCATTGAAATTTCTTGAAATTTCTGGAAACATCTTTAAATATCTTAAAATTCCATGAAATCCTTTACAATTATTATACAAAATCTTTTACAAATCATAAAAATCTAGTGACATTCTGTAAAATTCCCTATTGTGCATTAAAATCTCTAAAGAAAAACTCTTGAAATAAAAGATTTCACCAAATCTTTCAAAAATCAATAATACTTTCTCTGATCAGAGTGTAAAAATGACTTGAAATTTTTTAATTCTATGAGGACTATTAAAATTCCTTAAAATAATTTTTAAAATGTCAAAATTACATGCAATTTTTACAAACATTTTTAAAATTTCACGAAAAACTGTAAAATCCCTGAATATACATACAAATCTTTCACAATTTTTGAAAACTTTCTCCTAAAATTCTATAAAATCTTTTATAAATCATAAAAATTTTGTGAAATCTTTTAAAATTCCATGAGAAAAATTTAAATTCTTTAGTCACTTTAAAATAATAAAAATTTCTTAAAATTCTTACAAGTTTCCTAAAATCCTTTATAACTCCACGAAAAAACTTTAAAATCCCTTGAAATATGTAAAAAATCTTTTAAAATTTTCGAAAACTTTTCAAAATTCCACAAAATCTTTAAAAATCTCATGAAAACATTTAAGATTCCCTGAGGAACATTAAAATCCCTTAAAATCACTTTGAAAAATCAAAATTTCTTAAAATTTTTACAAGCTTTTTAAAGTCCTTTAAAATTCCTTAGAATTCCTTAAAAATTCTTTGAATTCCCTAATCTTCCTTAAAAATCTCTGAAAATCATTTATAATTCTTGAAAATGTCTTGAAATCATTAAAAACATAGAGAATCTCAGAGAATACCAGGAAATTATTTATAATAATTTATTATATTTTATATAATCTCTAATCTCCTAAAATCTATGTTAAACTTTGTGAAAATCTGTAAACATTTCTAGTAAACTGTGGAAATGTTTCAACTCTCTAAATCTCTTAAAATCATTAAAGATTTCATCAAATTCCATGAAATCCTTAAAAATATTACGAAATCATTTAAATATCAGAAAAATCTCTCGAAATCACCTAAAATTATTAGAAATCTCATACAATTCCTTAACATTTTAGGATAATATTTAAAATTCATTAAAATTTCATAAAACTCTTACAAAGTTTTTAAAATCCCGTAAAAATCGACGAAATATCCTAAAATCCCATAAAATTCTATAAAATCGTTTTGATATCCTAAAAATCTCTTGAATTTCTTAAAAATCATTAAAAATGCACATAAAAACCTTCAAAATCATTAATCTCTTGAAATCCATGTTAAAATTAGTGAAAATCTCTAAAAATTTCTAGCAACCTCTAGAAATGTTTCAACTCTTAAAATCTCTTAAAATCATTAAAGTTTTCATCAAATTCCATAAAATCCTTAAAAATATTACAAAATCTTTTACAAATTAGATATATTTTTTGAAAACCCTTAAAATTTGACGAAAACCTTCGAAATCTTTGTAAATTCTACAAAATCTTTTTAAAATCCTAAAAAGCTTGTGAAATTCCTGAATAAAATTCCCTATACAGTTTTAAATTCCTTATTTAAGTCCCACAAAATATATTATTTTAAAAGTCATAAAAGTACCTTTAAGTCCGATTGAAATCTGATCAAAGTCGTGAAAAATTGCCAGAAACTTCTTGAAATTCTTTAAAATTCTACCATAACATTTAAAATACCATTATCTCCCATGAAATATTTAAAAATTCCATAAAATTCCCTTAAAATTCCTAGACTTTCAATGTACCTATTTTGAGTTTAGACTCGTGACAAAATGATTATTAACGAAACCAAATTCAATTCACGCGGAATTTACGATGCGGCAAATATCAATTGTCGAAAATCACTATCGATACTTACACGACGAATCAGGAGTGCGGAATAGGCGTTACGATATTTCAACTTCGACTCAATCATCTTTTTAGAATAGAATACTAATCAGACTTAATTTTGAGCAACTAAGTTACTCAATCAAATTATAAAATATGAAACAATAACTGAAGTGTATTAACTTATTTCTCTAGTAGACATTATTTGCTATGACAGAAAACAAAAATAGTTTATAAAAGTAGGTTCTTGAAAAAAATTCCAGGATTAAAAAAAATTCCAGTCGTATTCCCGGTTTTTTCCGGTAGTAGACCCAAACTGTTTGGAGTTTTTAAGTTTTTAGGGAATTCTGAATGGTATCTCATAATACAGAAAAGAATCAGACTGAGGATTGAAAACTTGAAGAATAAAGAAGACATAAAAAGAGTGAGGAGAAGTTGAGGGAAATTCTTCAAAGAAGGCAGTAGAAAGGGACGAGATAAAGAATTGCTTAGCTGCAAGGTCGATTCAAAGACATAATAAATAACTATAGAAATTTCACTTGTTGAATATTGTATAGACAGATGATGTAATAGAGTATGTATGTAAAGTCTTTCGACGTGGTCAGCTTAACTGATACATGAGTATAAAAGCAGAATAGAAAAACTTGAATATGGAGAGAAGGCGATGGAAAAGCTAACAAATATTATTTGAATAATAAACTGCATAGAATTTTATCCTATCCAGGTTCTGCTTTCAGCTTCTTATATTAGATCTGTTTTTATACTTTCTTATACAAGATCTAGATCTGTGTGGATTCAAATCCTATCTTAAAAAAGAGATGTTATTAATTATCTAACACATTGTTGTCAAAAACCTGATTCGTTTAGAAACTGCGCCAATATGTGCGAATATACCGAATTTGAAAACTCTCTTCAGATTATTTTCGTTGTCGTTTTTTATATCAGTTTTTAATGTATTAATACTCGTATTGTTAATATATTATATGTATACGTATTCGTATATTTACAGATCAGTTACCATCAGAATTATGAAATTTTATGGGATTATAAAGTAATTTTTATTTTTAATTTTAATTTTGTGAAATTTTAAGTAATTTGAGAAACTTTGAAGACATTTTTTGGAATTTTACAAAATTTTACTGGATAATAAGATTTCATGGAATCTTGAATAATGTTAGGGAATTTAAAAGAGGTTTTCGAATTTTATTGAGATTCTAAAAATATTAATTGATTTTACAGAAATTTTAAGTTATTTTCAGATATTTTACGATATTTTATAGGACATTCAATTATTTTAACGACTTTTGGAATTTCCAGGGATTTCATGAGATTTTAAGTAATTTTAAGGGTCATAACGATACTTTATGGAATTTGATAGAAGTTTATGGAACATCAAGGTATATCAAGGAGTATTAAATTAGTTTAAGAAATTTAAAGGAATTTCAGCAGATGTTGAAAGAAGTCAAAGGTATTTTAAGATATTTTATGGGATATTAAGTAAGTTTAAAGACTTTTAAGGGATATTAAATCATTGTAAGTACTTTCAAGAGATTTTACGAGATTTCATTGTATTGTGAGGAATTTTAAGAGATTTCATCAAATCTCATGGAATTTTAAGTAATTTTCGGGGATTTTACGATATTTTATTGAATATTTTTTTTCGGTGATTTAATATTTTATGGATAACAGATTTCGAGGTATTTACAAGATTTCTTGCGATTTTAAGTAATTTCGTGGGATTTGATGATATTTTTGGGGATTTTCAGTAATTTAAGGTATTTTATGATAATAAGCAATTTTAAGACAGTTGTTAAGATACATTGAACTTTCAAGCATTTTTAAATATTTAACGAGATTTAATAATTTTAAGGAATCTCAGGTGATTTTACGAATCTTAAAGGAATTTCATAAAATTTTATGGAATTTTAAGTAATATTAAGGATTATGAAGTGAATTTATAAAATTTAAAGGAATTTCACCAGATTCTGAATTTTAATGGATTTTATGACATTTCAGGGGTTTTAAATAATTTTAAGGATTTTAAAGGATATTAAAGGGATTTTAAAGAATTTTACGAAACTTGTGGAGATTTCTGCATATAGTCAAGGCATTACAAGTTTCTATATTTCAAAAATGATAAATTTCCCAATTATTTTTTATACTATAGCAAAAGGTGTGCTAGTTAACTTAAAAAGTCAGAAGGAGATTAAATTATGATTTAGTCCAGTTAATCAGAGGGAAAAATAAAAAAAAATCTGGTGTTAATTTAGAGCAGGGAGGAAGTCAATATAAGTACAGTAGAATTTGTTGGATGTCGAGGGGTTCCACAAAAAGCTTTCTTGATACTTTTAGGAGCAGGGCAATTTTTTAGATGCTGTCATCTGTACTAAGTCGGCTTTTCGACTACCATCAGCACGCCAGGAGTGCAGTATTGAGGCGTTTGTGTGACCCGAGCCCCGAGAGTAAGGGACGAATGGCAAAGAGTCAGAGGTCACGTCATTGCGCGTTATTAAATTTATATAGACGGCAACGACTTTGGTCCCTCCACATAGATTTGTCAAGAAGGGGACAACATACTTCTCCGCTGGGAATGTGACATTGCACTCAGAATTTAAAGGCACGAAATTAAAGCTGAACGAATTTCGAGTGACTGAAAATAAAGTATTTATTTCACGTAACTGGAAAGCTAAATAATATTTTACTGAAATATGGAACATAAATAGTTAGTGTTTATATATAAACTTCTGAAAGAGAAACTGAAAGTTAAAGGAAGGAATGAGAGTCCTTAGAAGGAGAAACTTATATAGTCAGTACTGCGAAGTTTCCTTCAAGGAATTTGATGCTATCGGATAAAGCTGCTCAAGTAGAGAAGGAAACTTAACTTCCGGTGGAAAATGGCGGCACTAGGTCTTAAAACGAGTCTTAGAATTATAATGTAATAAATGATACGAACTTTCCTTATCCTATCTTAAAAAAGTGGTGTTACGAAATGTCTCGAAAATCTCGCATACATTTTTGTTGCAAATCTGATTGGTTTTTGAATGACTTGAAGTTGAAAAAAGAAAAACAAACTAATGGTGCAAAAAAATGGTAGGAAAACCTTTAAAATACGTTAAAATTCGTTAAAATTTCTTAAAACTCACAAAATCCTTTTGAAATCCTTTCAAAATCCACGAAAACGATTAAAATCATAAATGTCTTGAAATCCAAGTTAAAACTCGTAAAAAGTTTTTCAGAACTTAATGCACATGAAATTTTTATGTATTTTAAGAAATTTTAATGTTTATCATGGAGTTTTAAAGGATTTCACGAGATTTTTTATTGTTTTTTAAACATTTTGTGGAATTTTGAAAAGTTTTGTAAAATTTCAAAAGATTTTGATATATTTTAAGGGATTTTAAAGTTCTTCGTTACATTATAAAGGATTTTGAGAAACTTGGAAGAAATTTTAAGGAATTATAAATATTTTTGTGGAATTTTCAATTCCCTAAATCTGAATTACTGAAAAGTAGGTCACTAATTGACTTTACTGAAAAATTCTACTAATTTTTAGTCATTTTTGACTAAAACTTTAGTGAAAAGTTGAAAACTGCGAATTGAAATAGTGAAATACAACTAATAATAAGTAAACATTTTCAATAAAGTAAATTAGTGACCTACTTTTCACTAATTCAGATTTAGAGAGCAGGATTTTAAAAGATTTTAAGAGGTTTCTATATATATGAACTTAAAGGGATTATAAGACATATGTATAATATTTCAAAGATTTAGTGGAATTCTACAGAATTTTCTCTCTAAACTTGAATCAGTGAAATTTAACTGATTACCAGTCAAATTCGACTGATTTTCAGTGACTCTTTTCTCACGATTTTAATTAGTGAATAATCTACTGAAAATCATTGAAAAATTACTGAAATTTTTAGTAGTTTAGTGACGATTACTGAAAATTTCAGTGACTTTTGACTGATTCTCAGTGAATTTTCACTGATTAAAAGCGTGAGAAAAGAGTCACTGAAAATCAGTGGAATTTGACAGATTCAATTTTAGAGAGTTATAAAGCTTGTAAGAATTTAAAAAATGTGGATTTTTAAAAGTAATTTTAAAGGATTTAAAAGCTTTTCATGGAATTTTAAACGATTCTAAGTGGTAGTTAGGAATTTTAAGTGATTACAAGAGATTTGTATAATTTTAAAGTTCCTTGTGGAATTTTAAAGGATTTGACAAATTTTTTACGATTTTCTTTTGAATCGACGAACTTTCATTGATTTTTTAATGACTTGAAGTTGTAAGAAAGTAAATAAATAATCGTGCGCGTAACGCACCTGTTGGTCTGCTAGTTAAATATAAAAAAGACTTTCAAGTTCCATTCATTCATGTATTTCTTATAAAGATAATTCGGGAAAATAATAATTTTACGAAAACTGGGGTTCGGAGCCGGCAAAGCGTGACTGTAATGTCATGCGTTCTGCATGCTTGCGTTGAAAAATATAGGTTTGAGGGTGCGAGGCTTGAAATAAGATTCTTGGAGATTATTGGCTGGAATAGAAATCTTTTCTCCCTTTGTTCACGACAATTTCTATCATAGAATATCTGGAGAAGCGGAAAGGAGACATCTGCTGATTTATATAAAGCCACGAACTTCCGTCGCATTCTCTGTGAAGAGCAAACGCAATCCTACAAAGATTCCAGACATAAAACATTCACTGCCAATTTACCGCATGCAGGGTGGCTCGCTTCGGGAAGAAAATACATTCAGGGGTATAAACAATTTCAGGGTGCAGAGACTTGTATAGCTTAAAATAAGGGGGAGCATTAATGGTCTCTTGCGGGACGCATTAGGATTCCAAATGCATAGAATATAGGGTTGGCGCGATAGTAAATTTACTTTCCCTGTTTATAACTCGGAGCACCACTGTTGCTTTAATCCAATTCAATCAAATCTGCTCTCTCCAATTTTCATTTCTGCGCGTCTTCGCCAATAAAGGAAAAAGTTATTATGACTGATTAAATTCAAATCAATTTAAAGGTCTCACGTATTTCTGAGTTAACTCTTTTTTGTAAGGATGTAGAGATTAGAAATATAGAAAAGCAGATTACATTTGCAGTATTATAATCCAGAGAATACGTATAGTATAATTTTGATTTAAATTTCGCCTGAAATTGCTTCCTCAATTTTGATGATTGGAATGGTCATGAGCTGGAAGAATCCCATGGGTGTTACGTGTTTCGAAAAGCATTATCTTCCAGAAGTCAGAAATCTTATTGTATTTCTAACCAGAGTTTGCAGTTGCGATTGTGGCTTTCCCATTACTCGACCGACAGCCTCGAGTGTGTTTATCATCCAAGCAAGAACAGAACAGAAAACAAAGCCCCATCAAACAGGAACAGGAAGGAGAACAAAAGTCACACGCTCGAAAATCGCGTCGTCGCCGCGAAGGGAAAAATACACTTGCAAGCCCGCGAGCCAACCACGAGAATAAGTTATGAACTCTATGCATTTTAAATGACTAAATCTCTGGACCGAACATGCACTTTGGTAGGATTTTCCCAAGAAAGATGCATTATTGCTCTGACAATCTCTCTCCCAGTCAAGCGAGAAGCTGCAGAGGGTAGTGACAGCCTGCTTACAGACTTGCAACTTTGGAAGGAAAAGAAAGGGTGGAATCAACTCTTTGCTTCGTTTCGTTTTAAGGCACGTTTTGCACGTTGCAAAACGTTGTCTAGGAACGTGCAATACCTGGCAATAATACCCCAACCGAACCACATTCCATCCTCGACAATGTTATCGTCTGCATATGGCAAAGCCTTATCGCGCATAAATGTTACTTAAATGGAGGTAGAAAATGTAGATGTCCGTCTTTTATATTGATGCGATTATTACGAAGAAGCGGTAAACTTTTACCGTTTCCGTTTCGATGTAAATTTATTAAAAGAAGCTCACGATATTACCGTTTTAACTGTTTCTGATTGCATTACTTATACTGCAGCCGCTCGTCGATTCTGGCCGCATTAAAAACAACGGACGAAAGGATAGAAAAAAAAAAGAAGTGCCACTTTCAATCTCACATTTACATGAAATAATCTGCATCTTCGAGATTGCGTTGAGCACCCTTCGGAAGGAATTAATTACAATCGACCAATCCGATATCAAAGTGGAATGGCTGTCGCGAATACATAATCCGCTTTATAAATCAAATAAAAAATTTTTTGCTACTTCTCGCGCAACTTCCAGTTTCGATGGACTGAACAAGGAGTGAACATTTTTAATTTCATTTTGAAAATTGAGGAATTCAATTTCACGGTTTGCACGATGGCAGGCGAATATTAATTCCCAGGAGGGATAAAAATTGATAGGATTCTATAACCATTTGTAATATTTTATAGAGCACGATAGTTTTCTGTTATTTTTATATACACAGATACAGATATAATAAGTATATTACTTATTTTTATATCAGTCATAAAAATTTGGTTTTGTAAGATACCTCAGTTTAACATTACACCTCATTTCGAAAAGATACGCAGATTACGACACACTGTAAATCGGGAAAGGGTACGGGTACGATCGTAACATGAAGATCGTTAGATTTCATACGTAAAATGCTAACTGCAGACTGCAGAAGATCGCATCTGCGGTCCTGGAGTCATCTTTTTTTTTCTTTCACACACCATGCGCGGGAAATAGCTCTACATTTAATGTTATGGACACTGAAAAGCTCCCCGGAAGTGTCAGCTAGTGTGAGGATACAGATAATGGCAGTGTCATCACCCGCTCATTTACCGTTGGCGCATGTGCTTCCCTTGTTACATTGCCTGATACACCTGCAACGCTCGTCATCCTTTTATGCTTTGCGGATTTATCGAGACATCGTGTATTACTCAGGCATTTGCATCGAAATATGACGTATCCGTCTTTTAAACCATAAATCCTCTTTATAGAGTTTTTGGATTGATTCTCCAAAATTTTTTTATTTTTCTTAAAATTCCTGCTGGAATTTTAACACAAAAAATATAATTTACATAGATAAAAAATAAGATAAGATAGAAATCATATCCCTTTCTATCTCTTTCTATCCCTAAGATAGAAAGGGATAAAGATTTTTTATTCACTTCAACATTTCGCCTATACCCACCTATCTCCTTCTATCCCCAAATAAATCTACATCCACGCCTTTTTTTTAATCGCCTCGTTTCTATTCCTTTTTATCTCTTGCTTTTATCTACATCCACGTCTATCTCTTTCAATGCCCATTTAAAATCGCTCATCTCTTTCAATCCACACTTCTCTATTCCTTCCTACCCCCCCGCCTATTCTTGTCTATCCCTTTCTATTTCCTTATCAAACTCCATTCGTTCCTATCCCTTTCAATCCCTACTTCTCTACTCCTTTCTATCTCATGGTTATTCTCGTCTATCCCCTTCTATTTCTCTGTCAATCTCAACTCGCTTCAATCTCCAATTCTTTATCCCTTTCTATCATCATGTCAATCAATATTCCCTTCTATCTCTTTTAATCCCCACTTTTCTATTCTTTTCAAACTATCGCATATCTCCATCTATCTCTTTTCAACTCCTTGTAAATCTAAATACACTCCTATGTGTTTGAATCCCTATCCCAATCTAGTTCTACTCCTTTCAAACTATCGCCGATCCCCATCTATCCCTTTCTATCTCCTTGTAAATATAAATACACTCCAATATGTTTAAATCCCTTAATTTCTATCCCAACCTAGCTCTATACCCATCTCTTTCAATCCCTACTTATCTATTCCTTTCTATTCCATGTCTATTCTCGTCTATACCTTTTTATCATCTTTTCAATAAAAATTCACTCTTATCTCTTTCAGTCCCCACTTTTCTATTCCTTTCAATCTCTCGCAGATCCACATCTATCTCTTTCTATCTTAATGTAAATATAAATTCACTCTTACGTGTTTCAATCCCTTAATTTCTATCCCAAATTAGTTCTAAACCTATTGTTTGCACGGGTAAAGGTGCTATATTAAATTGTATCATTCATGTAAAAATTGTTTATTCAAAATTGAGTTAGAGACTAAGTTACAAGTGAGTGGTTAAACTAGAATGTTCTAAGTACGCGAAACAGGGTACAAGTACAAACCCGGTCGTACTCTGTTCAAGGGTGGTTTTAGACTGACGAATTAGTATCCAAAAAGTAGTGCTGAGACTTAAGTGCTAGATTCCAACGTTGCCAAAGGGACAGGTAATCAAGTTTATTGCGGGAGGATTATCTTATGGCTTGTGCGTGCCGATTAGTCAATGGACCAGTCTTAAAGGTTCCTTAACTAGTGGTCGAAAGATGCTAAGTTTATTGCTTGATGGCGTGCAGACCATCAAAATGTGACCCTGAAAATATAAAATTTAAAAGGCTGCAAGAAAAAGATTTCCCAGCACATGTACAGTATTTAGGAAGAGATTACAAGCTAGAAATTCAAGGTTCCGTTGAAATAGTAAAATGATTCACACTGTCAAACAT
>UCOH01007105.1:0-34849 GCA_900474275.1 Synergus japonicus
CGAACTTGACCTTCATTTTAGGACACTAAAAGAGTATACCAAAGGACAATCCAATCGGTCAATTCTTTCGAAAGTTATCGTGCTCACAAACTAAAAATCTACAGACAGACACACAGACAGACACACAGACACACAGACAGACAGACAGACACATTCGTAAAAACATGTTTTTCGGGTTCAGGGGGTCCCAAAACGTGGACATTTGACAAAAACTGGGGGGGTCAAATTTTACACAAATCTAATACCTTCTCTGATGAGAATGTAAAAATATTTTGTTTTGTAACAGATAAATTTAGAAATTAAAAATTTTTAAATACATTTATTCATAAAATGTGTAAAGCAAAAAATATATGTATCTACATTCCTCGTAATTATTCCTGGTTTTCAGCGAAAGAGCTTAGTTGAGTTTTTGTCCATGAACTCGAAGTGATTAAATAGCTCAGGCGGTTAGGGTGTATGTTTAGGAATGTTAGGGTCAAGGGGTTCGATTTCCAGCGAGTGCGATTTTTCGAACAGTGTTAGCGTGCGATTTATATATGTAAGTGATCTTGCGTGAGATTCTGTAATTTAAAACATAAATTAAGTGCAGTGCTTATATTAAAAACAATTCTTTTTTGGTAAACAGCGACTACGGCGACTATAGTAGCCAGTACTCTACCAGTATTTTGCCAGTAATGTACCAGTACAGAACCAGTACTGGTTTCCAGTACCGCGTCAGTACCGAACGCCAGTACTGCCATGCATTACATGCCAGTAATGGCCCAATGCTGGCCCAGTACAAACAACCAGTACTGGTATTCCGGCAATCTGTACTGGGCCAGTACTGGGCCAATCGTGAATTTCTACCTAGGCACTCGCGTAGTAATGTAGAGTCAAATGCAAGTATTACGCACCCCAGACATTTCAACAAATTTTAATTATATGTATATAATTTATTGCTTGCTTTTCGCGCGCTATTTAAAACGCTAAAAACACTTTTTTTGTTTATTATAAATAATGACTTTTTAACTTATAGAATTATCCATTAGATCAAACTTAAAAACTAGCTGTGAAGTTGTAACAACTTTTGTACTCATTCAATGAGCACTTTGCTTCCTGTAAGCAAATATGATTTGCTTCCTCATAGAGGAAGCAATAAGAAGTTTATATATTTTTTGAACATTTTTTTTTATTTTTAAAAATAATTTTTAATATTGACATACATTTGTTTTGAAACACAAATTAAAATTGAACACATAACTTTCTTATTTTACAATTAAATTCATTCATCATACAGGTCAATCGATTCGTCTCGATGAAAGGAATCTTCATTTCCCTTACACCAGCTTTAAATTTTCAATATTTGAGAAGTTATAGTGGAAAAATGAATTTTACGAAAATTATAAAAGTACATAAAACTTTTGAAATTAAATATTTTGTTAAACCATTGTAAGAAATTCAACTAGGTATATAGTGGAATAACTATACTAAATTTCATCAATTTTTCTTCACGCGTTTTCAAGAAATTGCTGGATCGTGACACACACACACACACACACACACACACACACACACACACACACAGTAAAAAAAAAAAACATCCGGACATTTTTTCAGATCATCATATTAGATATATTGCCCTTGAAATATGTTCAAAAAAACCTTTTTTAGGAAACTGGATTTTTTCACCACTACAAAGCTTCCTTTATGAGGAAGCAATAATTAAATCAATATTCTGTAGATAAAAAATACATGGTCAAGTAAAAAAAAAAAGTTTATGGATAATAATCGAAGTTATAAGTTTGTATAAAGAGTTTTTAGTTATTCAAAAAGTATGAGTTATTATAAAATGAAATCTTCAGTATTAGGATGGTACGTTTAACCGTTATTTTCCTATATCAAAATAAAAATGTCAAACTAAATGGGAATTGTTATGATTGTGATTCGTTATTTGAAGACAATTAAATATTAAATTTTACTACTAAAATTTATATTTTATATTAATTTTCCTATTTTATAAGTTTTCAAAAATAATTTGCATATTGCAACATCAAAAAATTAATTGTCCGGTCGTGTATCTTTCTCACAAGCGGTAACATATTCTTCCAGTTAATATATAGGAGAGTTCCAAATCTTAGTTTTCAACGATAGGCGTGCGTGTGCATATTATATAAGTGTTAGGGTTTGCATGCGTATAGTTATAGGTTTACACGTATTTACGACGAAACTTGTTTATGATTGGTTGCGACTAACTTGTGTGAGACTGTGAGAGATGCCTGTAATTATTAACCAACAGTACGGTAGAATGTAAGCTCCTGTGGAGTAGAGAATACATTTATTTTAGATTCCTTTGTTTTTACTCCACAAGAGTTTACATTTTACTCAACTGCTCAGTAAAGTTTCATCGACCTTGAGTCATACATTCATTCGCGTCATGTAAATCCACTTCAATTTTCTGTTTCGTTCTCAATCGCGGTTTACTGAACTGTTCGATAGATACTCCTTTAAATTTATTAAAATTTAACGTTCTAAGCATTAAGTTTTCATTAATTTAACTTTACTGAATTGTAGGTGAAAATTTACCGAAATGTCCCTATGTCCCCAGTTTATTTAACTGGGTTCAGTAAAGTTTCGTGAACTATTTTTTTCCGTGTATGTCGTTATGGCATGAACCAAAATCATAATTATTGATTAATATTTAACTCTTTTTTAAAACAATTTACGGTTAAAAAAAGGTAAAAAATTTTCAAGACGGTCATTTTGTATTTATTTTTTTTCGATTTCAATTATTTTGGTTCATGCGATTGCGACATATGTGTAGAATAGCATATCCAAATTTCAGCCTAATCGGTCCAATAGTTTTTTCTGAATCCTGCACTCCAGTTTTTAAAATGGGTAACTTCCGGCAGCCATACCAGCCAGATGTATTATTAAAAAGAAAACAAAAATTTTTTGTAATAATGTTTTATATCTATAATCAGGTGTGAAAAGTTAGGATCTGTAATATAAATGTTAATTTGATAAAAAAATTCTTTAAAAAAAAGGTGAAAACTTTGGTACTTAAGAAATAAAAGTATATAAACGAATGCAAGCGCGCGAAGTGTGATGAGAATGTGTGCTCAGAATGGCTCCACTAGTTTTTTATGGGGTCATGTTGGGCGCTGTATCTCTTTTTATATGGAATATATTGCCTCAAAAAAAATCACAAAGATTGTTGAAATATGAATAAAAATAATGTATATATTATAAATTCTTTTATTTCAATAGTTTGTTAGAAAAAAATGTAAAAAAGCCTTTAAAAAAAGGACGTGACACTAGAGGACCCCCTTAAGGGCATGTGATACCTTATCATAAGAGCAATTTATTTTTATCAAATTTACGTTCGTAATAATATATATTTTCACTAAAACTGGACCATGTACCTTCGTCTGTATTAAACGGAGGTAAATAGCTCTGTTCCAGTAAAAAATATTTATTATTGCGAACGTAAAGTTGTGGAAACTATAAATTGCTCTTGGGGGCCATCCATAAACCACGTGGACAGTTTAGGGTTGGAGGGGGGAGCTTCAAAATTCAACGCTTTTCCACGAGGGGGACCGAGGGGGTCGGGTTATAATCCACGTGAATTATATATTTTTTAAAGCCTGCTTCTTAATTAACATCTTTGCTTTTAAATAGCAATTAATTATAAATTTTTATCAAATACGTCCACGTGGAAAATGTATGGGAGGAGGGAGTTCGCCAAAATTCAATGGCTGTGCACTAAGGGTGTGGGGGGGGGAGTCTAAAAGTAGTGAAAAACTGTCCAAGTAGTTTATGGAAGGCATCTTGTGGTAAAGTTATCGTACTAACATGCTTAATCTACAGATCTAAAATGTATGTTAGTAGATTTTAGTTTGTTAGCACGTTAATTTTCGAAAGAAATGACAGGTTGAAATGGAGTTAAAAACAACGCACGATATGAAAAAAATTCAAGAGATGAGAAATGTTCCTTTTTGAACCAAGACCAAGATAGAGGCCAACCATCTGAAATCCATCATTTTAATTCCGAAAATGCCCGTTCGCACTATTTGAGCATAAGTGTCATGTCAAGTGGTATCAAAAAAGTTCCTGGCGCGACAAATTTTTAAGTCGCAAAGTTTCTTTGAGAGTTTGAAAGTTTATATTGTGAAAGAACTTTGTGCAGAACGTTTTTCTTTTATTTAGTGATGGGATTGTGTCTACAAAATAGTGAAAATTTGACTGCCTTTGACAATTTTCATCTCTTTATCGTGATTTGTCTGCTCGGTATGCATTTCTCCGTTTCAGAAAATGAATATTTGTAGTTGAAATATTTATTTTCTCAAGAAAAACGCGATACATTTTTTATAAGATGCACTCTAGGATTTCGTCAGACCCGACATATTTGGTGAGTTTCTTTTATCTATCCCGAAATCTACTCTTTAAATTAAATACGGAGGCAGGGTCGTCTTTATTATTGGGACACCTAAAAAATTTTCTAAGTTCCCATTATTCAAAGCCCTTAAGGGGTTAGTACCAAAGTTTTCACCTTTTTTTTAAAGAATTTTTTTATCAAATTAACATTTATATTACAGATCCTAACTTTTCACACCTGATTATAGATATAAAACATTATTACAAAAAATTTTTGTTTTCTTTTTAATAATACATCTGGCTGGTATGGCTGCCGGAAGTTACCCATTTTAAAAACTGGAGTGCAGGATTCAGAAAAAACTATTGGACCGATTAGGCTGAAATTTGGATATGCTATTCTACACATATGTCGCTATCGCATGAACCAAAATAATTGAAATCCGAAAAGAAATAAATACAAAATGGTCGACTTGAAAATTTTTCACCTTTTTTTTAACCGTAAATTGTTTTAAAAAAGGGTTAAATATTAATAAACAATTATGTTTCTAGTTCATGCGATGAAGATATATATGTGTAGAATAACATATTCAAATTTCAGCCCGATCGGTCCAATAGTTTTTTCTGAATCATGCACGCCAGGTCAAAAAACGTTGTTTTGAGAAAAACGCGTTTAGTTTTTGTTCTAAAATTCATTTTAATCTATAATTATCTTCTAAAATACTTTATTTAGGAAAAAATGGTTTAGACAAATGTTTACCAGGATCGAGAGGGCCATTTAACTGTATCATCAACTTTGACCTTGAGTTCAATTTTCAAAGTCATTTGCTTCAAACGTGCGCCAAATGCACGTTCAGCGCGTTCGAGATGCTTACGTTTTTTTTGCGTTTTTCGATCTGTTCTCGATATTTATGACCAAAATAACGATTAATCCAACAATTCTACATATATTTATTATAAGAATTTGCAATTTTATAAAATAAATTTTTCAAAAATGTTCTTTGGTACTAACCCCTTAAAGGGTGTAGTCTAGTCTAGAGGCTAAAAAATAGGCTGCTTACGTGAATTGTTTGTGAGCAAGCTATGGAAGATATGCACATAAAAATTATTAGGTATGATAAATAAAGTCTTAAAACACAAACAATTTTTTTTGTTTAATTAAAAAATTTTTTTGTTAAATCCGCAGTTAAACGTGACGCCATAATTTGGAGGCAAGTCGGCTCCCACACGATATCTCGACAACGGCTTGTCGGAAAAAAAACCTAAAGTTTTTTAGATTCAGTATGAAAGTGGCTACAAAATGACCTATGGATATTAATTTGTGATTAATATTGTCAATTTTATTTATCAGGTCACAAAAATTGAAAAATGTGGGTTTTTTTCGCTATTTTTTGTGAAAATAAATATAGTAAAAATCAAAATTTTAACACAATAATTGGTCATTTTGTGAGTACTTATGTGTAGAATCTGTGGAAAAAATTTCAGAAGGATCGATCTACTGGTTCCAGAGGAATTGTGTGGGGCGTCTGAAAAAACCTTGTTTTGAAAAAAACGCGTTTAAAGTTTTTTTTAACATGTTCGCGCGGTCAGATAGTAACTTTTGGGTTGAAAAAAATACACTTATACTACTCGGATCTTCAAAAAAATTTAATACAACATTCTTAGATACATATACATTCGAAAAATGAAAGAAAAAAAATCGACTTTTCGAAAGTGGTTGACTAGACTACACCTTTAAGCATAACTTTCTAATTTTTAAATAAAATTCATTAATCTTATAGTTCAATTGATTCGTCTCGACATAAGGAATCTTTTTTCTCCTGACATCTGCTTTAATTTTTGATTATTTGAGAAGTTATAGTCGAAAAATGAGTTTCACTAAAATTATAAAAGTACGTAAAAGTCGTAAAATTAAATATTTAGAAATTCAACTAAGTATATAGTGGAATAAGTATGCTACATTTTATTAATTTATCTCTACGCGTTTTCAAGATATTGCAGGATCGTGACATGCATACGTACATGAATACATAAATACATACATACAACCAGACAATTTTTCAGGACATCATATTAGATATATTGCCCTTAAAATTGGATTTTGTCACCATTACAAAACTTTTTCTATGAGGAAGCAAAAGCATAAAAAGAAAACAAAACAAAACTTAAAAATAAAATAATCAAGCAAATAAATAAAAACTTTAAAAAAGAAGAAAACTGATGTTTATTTGAATGAGAGAAAAAACGTAAATATACTTGTTTAAATTTTCATCGCGTAGAACTATGAACATTTTGATTGTGAGATTGGTCTATGATCTTTAAGTATGATATGCCTGTAATAGAGATAACGATTTTGGAAGGTGTAACTAGTGTTTTAGAATAATGAAAATAAAAAAGAGTCACTCTTATTTTTTTTGTAACGAACTCTTTTGTCTTCGAAAGATCTATGCAGAGGATTTCTTTTTCTGTTTAAAGTTAATTTCTGGCTCTTTTGACCTTTTAAGCGACCAACAAAAATCTGTCATCATATTTACATCATATCTAGGTTTTGCTTTTCTTCTATTTGTAGGCTGAAGAACTTTAAATTGAATAAAATTCGCGTATTAATATAGAAATTCACATTCTAAATGTTTTATGTATATATGCTCAGTGTGTATTAACTTAACAAAACTTAGGTGTTTCAGAGAAGGATTTTCCATACAGAGAGAGCTTAATTTTTTTAATGAGCCTTCTCTGTCCCACTCCTTAATAATAGATCAAGAAAGATCTTCAAGGTTAATGTATGTGAACGAGATAGTAAGATTGATGTAGGGTGGTGGTCGCTATTGTGTCACTCCATATATAACGGCTTTCGCGGCACCCCGCAAGGTATTGTAAACATTCACCGCATGTGCGGTAACATGGTTTTCAGTCAAAAGGTATCTAAGTTACTTTACGCGAGTTTCTGTTCGTCTACTTTGTGAAACGGTGCCAAACGCTCTCCCGCCTCGCTTACAATTTATAAACGTATCTGTTACAAACATTTCGGGCCACGTATTTTGCGTTAAAATTTTCAATAAATGATCACAATTTCTTAAAAATGAAATTGTGTCACTCAGTGTAATATTTATTAACAGAAATTTTGCAAAAAAGATGAAGTGCGGTTAAAGAAAAACTACCTGCAAGATTGTGTGAAAAAAAATTGCGATTGTTTTTTGGAAGAGTGTGGAAGAAGGACCATTTTTGTGAAAAAAATGAATGTATGTTTATTTTCAAAGATATATTATTACTATTTTTATGATCATATTAGAATTATGTAGTGGATAAGATGGATAATGAAATTAATGTAGTAAATTCGTTTATCATGATTTCTGAAGAATTTAGTTTTTTGTTTCATTTTCGTTACCAAAGTTACCATAATAGAAAGTAATTACTTTTAAAATTTTTATTGTATAATATATTATAAAATGATAAATTTTCTTTAACTTATTATTCTTATTTTTTATTTTTTCTTCATATTTTCTTAATGATCTAATTTATTTTCGCTTCGCTTAATGATTTAATGAATTTTCTTCTTTCTTAATTTCATAATTTCTTATAAAAAAATGTTGAATGTACGTAAATAGTGAATCCCTCAATTTCCAGTCGAATTATATAAGCTGAAAGTAAAATATAATGAATGCAAAGTGTTCTACTTTATTACCAGTTATTTTTTCCCCCACTTTTAAAATTTAATGTCTCTATGTTTTTTTGGTCCTGATGGTTTTATTAGAAATATTCACTTTAATATGCAAATTATAATTACCTTCTTTCAATAAAAAATGAGTATACATAGTAGCATTTCACTATTTTTAAGAATAATGTTTATATTTACAAAACTGCTTTACTATTTTTGATAAAAATTAAAGTAAGTTTCTGAATTGAAAAGTACTCTTGTCAGTCAGATTTTAATAATGTAATAATTTAAGAAGTAAATAATTCATTATTTACTATAAAACAATTTCTTATATGGACATCAAACGGTATTTAAATTTCACATTTCAACTTGAAGCAAACTCGTAAAACGTGAATGTTATAACTGCAAAAATTCATTACATCTATTTTCAATTGTTCTAAATAACTCATTCAAACTTTTTTTTTTGCGATTCTGCTATAAAGTTGATGAAAATAATAATTTTGTTGCCCAAGATGACACCATGGTTGATGGCAGTCTTCTGCTTGGCGACAGCGGGCTGTTCTAACATCACTGATCAGCAGACATCAGAGAGTCAACATAATCAACAGGTAGCAATCCTTAAGCAGATCAGGAAAGTCAATGAGGATGGTTCATACACTTTTGGCTATGAAGCCGGTGATGGATCCTTCAAGGTAACATTAATTAAATAAATATATAAAAACACAGTGGTCACATGTCAGGGAACTCAGGGAATTTAGGGAAATGTCAGGGAAAATTGAAATTGACGTTCATGACTGTTATATTTTTGTCGAATTATATACATAGTTTTCATAATATATTTAAGATTATAGAAACTTTCGAAAGAGTTCGAAAAATTATAAAGAATTTAAAGGCATTTCAAGAGATTTGTATAATATTTAAAAGCATTAATTGAATTTTAAAATAATTTATGAAATTTTAAGAAATTTGTAAGAAAGTTTAGGTAGTTCAAAGAATTATAAGGGATTATAAGTATTCTTATTCTTTACGTATTTTAAGGAGTTTTAAAGACTTTTATGGAATTGTAAAGGATTTATAAAATGCTTGTAGAATTTTTCAAAATTTTGATTCTTTTTAAAGTGATTATAAGGAATTTGAATGTTCCTCATAGAATTTTAGAGGATTTCACAACATTTGTATGATTTGTAAAGGATTTTGTAGAGTTTTAAGGATTTTCAAGAGTTTTTATAAAATTTTAGGAGATCTTTACCAATTTTAATGGATTTTAAAGTTTTTCGGTGAATTGTAAATAAATTGAAGAAGTTTGTAAAAATTTAAAGGAATTTCGACATTTTTAGACCAATTTTTATTGAATTTTCATAGTTTTAAAAGAATTTATGAGATTTTATGGGATTTTACATATTTTAGTGGAATGTTATGGAATTTAAAGATGTTTCTAAAAATTTCAAAAGATTGTAGCGAATTTAAAGTAGGTATTCAATAATTTTAAGATATTTTTATTGAAGAATATTTCAAGGGAAAAAAAAGAAAACTTTTGTTGAAGATTACGTAGATTTGTAGCGGATTTCAGAAGATTTCGTTAAGTTTCAAAAGATTTAAAGTGATATATTACTTATACGAAATTTGTTAAAAATTTCAATAGTATTATTATTGAAAATTTGTTGGAATTTTTAATACTTTTCTGTTAGCGAAATTTTTCCGAAAGTCAAAGAAATTGAAAAATTGAACCTTATGGCCACCCTGAAACAAAGTAAAATGCAATCAGCAACCAAATATATAGAATAAATGTATCACTCAAATTGCTCAGGAGTTTAAACTTCAAACTTGTATCTACTTGAAAAAGCCATAAAAAGGCAAATTTGAATTAGGCATGATTATTCCATTTCAACCAGGGACTGAAGAAAATCAAAGTTTAGTCACTTTTTTAAATGAGTTAGCATTAAAAAAGGCTGGCTAATCCAAAAATGCCTTGTAGCTTTTGACGTGGAGAGCAGAAAAGTCAAAATTTTGTCTGAAAGTGAGAATGCGTGATTGCTAGGTCGAGAGCCGTGACGTTTTAGGCAACGTCAAGGGTACTTTTGGTTTCGTCGATGCGGATGGTGAAATTAAGAGGGTCACTTATACCGCCTCAAATGGAACAGGCTTTAAAGCGACCACCGTCTCACCATTACAGGAACATGTAGCCGCTGTCCAGAGTAGGATCAATCGTACCACATCCACCAGAAAGCCAACAGTCATCTACGCAACCTCTTCCGAGACATCCACAAAATCTTCAGTCGTCCAGTCAATTCCAAGAACCCGAAAAACTACCACAACACCTCAAACATCCGTGTCAACAGGAGAAAGCATCAGTACTTCAACAATTGAGTCAACCACCAGACCAGGTCTTGCCCACTTCCGAACGAATACAAGAAGCAGACCTCGATTTGTTATCAATGGGCAACAACGTCCGCCCGTTTTAGAAGAAGAGACAGAAACCGAGGGAGATTCTCAGATCAAAAAACCTGAAGAAAGGATCTCAACTTTTAAAAAAATTATCTTTTCTAAACGTCCTGTTGATGTGACTCTTAGACCAATCACAGAAGAGTTCGAAGAGAAAGAAGAAGAAGAAAAAATCACTACAGGAAATACTTTGAGACGACAACTACACGAGGAAACTACGAAATCGGTCCCTGTTGTTACAGTGGAACATTATAATGAAGATGATCATGGTGATCATGTTTTTGGTGGAGCTTTATCAACATCTAGACCACTGTTCACGACCAGTAATCCACCTAGAGTCATCCAAAGAGTGGCCAGTTTGAGACCAGAACGAGCAAAGACACTCTATGTTAGCAATAGAGAGACTAATGCACCAACTAGGTTTGAACAACCAAGAGGTTATGAATCGGACTCTAAGACTCAAGAAGAGAGAGAAAATGCAGCAGCGGTGCAGCAGCAGATTCTATTAGGACCACCCCGAGACCAAGTTAGAGATTATCCACAACAAAATCAGGAATCACCTATCTATTTGAGACAACAGGATGGATACTCTCGGATTTTACCTACAGGAGGGATTTTGGTTAGGGGACCAGCCCCTGAGAACCTTTTGGAAGATGATGCAGCAGGTTACAAAACACCTTTACCTACCAATAGGGCTCTTTATCGATCTTTGGCAAATCAGCAACCTATTTATTCGAGCACAACAGAGCCGAATGTTCATTACTTGACAGAACAGCATGTAGAAGATCCAAGAATACCGATTAACCCAGATTATGTAAGGAAGGACAGGCTTTACCGACCAATTCCTCCTTATCCTGATCAAGATTCTAGTGGTAGGCCCGTGACACTTCAGCCTGTTAGGCCTATTCCAAGGCCAATTACAAGACCATTGAATGAAAGAGACTATCAAAGAGTCTCTCCTGATGGATATCAATATTCTGGACCAATAGCTCTACCTCCAGAACATCCAAACCCAATCGCACCTCCTTTAAGTCGTAGGGATTTCCAAATGCTTTTGAGAAGACTTCTTGTCAGTCAGTATGGAGTTCAGGCTTTGACGTATCCGAAGACTTATTTGGAAGACGCTCTCTATGATCAACAGCCTTATTCATCTTACCAGCCGTCATACAGAACATCTGCTCCGAGACAAGAGATGGACTTTGAACCAAGGTACGGTGATCGAGTTCCATTTATTAGAGCTGCTCCAGTCGGTGTAAAATCTGCTACTGGTTATTCCAGACACATGGCGCCCATCTATCAGTCCATGAGATACGATGACTATCAGGATGACAGACCTTATTCGAAACGAGTTTATAGACAAAAGTTTTATGCTCCTGAGGAAGCAGAGGATGGTGATGAGATACTTCCACCTCCGATTAGAGAAGCCCTTTTGCTAAGAATGTTGCAGCTGGCCATCAATGCTGATCAAACTCCAATGACTATGACGATGCCGATGACAACTTCTGTTTCTAGGTACAGGAAGATGGGTCCTGTTAGGAGTGTTCAGATTATCACGGACAATTCAGAAGAGGAGAAGGAGTCAAGAAAGAAGGTCTAATCTTAAATGAATTGGTTCAATGATATTAAGATGAACCTCATTTCTGGATTTTGATAATGATAGATCAATGATCAGTCTAATATTGTTTCCAAGAAGAGAAAGGATTAAATCCTTAGCTTGAAGTTGTAAACGTTACAAAAATGAAGAAAACCTGATTTGTAACTGTAGTAATTTTTTTTAAATAGAACTCTCGAAAATTTAATATTAGTGGATCTTCTGAAGCCTTTCTTTAAGATGCTGGTTTATTAATTATAAGAAATCTGATATTCAAATTGAAAACTGAGTTTATTTCTCTTTTGATAAAGTACTAAAATCATTTACTGAAGAAGATATGCTAGTTTTGATTTATAATAATAGAGATGCTGTGTGATATAAATAAAATATTACTTTGGATAGTTGAAAATACTATGAATCAGGATTAGACTTTCATTATAGAAAAGTTTGGTAAATATTGGTATTATGATTATGAAAAGAAAGTATTGAACCAGGTTTAGTTGGATGTTACAGTACACGTTGCTAAAATTTCTATTACATCTTTTTATCTGAATTTTAATTTGTAAGAGATGAATAGCTTCGTTTTGAGGATATATAAATTTAAATATCTCAAATTAGCGAAACATGCTCATATAAGTTTGAGTTGAAAAAAAATTCATTTTTTAACTTTATATTCAGTTTAAGTCTTAAAAACAAAATGAATCCATAAATTAAGCTACAATTCAATTAATCATCGCGATCCCGTTCCTGACTAACGAATAATCGTGCAGTTTTAATGCTCAGTGAAGAAATCGGTCACTTTCATTTTCTCTTTCGAGCTGCTCCGCCTTCTAGAATCATTTCAGACTTCACTGGCCTCCAAGAAACAGAAGTTTCGATCATAAGATTGTAAAAGCTCCTTGTCGACTTTTCATGTCTCAAGAAACAATGCTCTCATTAATGTCTTTTCTTTTAATCAAGTAGTTACGCCATCGAAAATGAATCGTGGGACTTCGTCTTTGCCGCTTCGCGATATAATTTCTATTTTTTATATTTACGACTCTACCACGATAAAACCCATGTGAATAATATAACGAAACACTGTAGGAGAATTCAGTGAGGAAAGTTTCATGAATGTAAATAGCATCTTGTCTTTTTTATTCTTCTTTAGAAAAGTAGGAACAAGAAAACTTTGCAATAATGCCAGCAGAATTCCACCAAAATAAAATTCTTTTGTAAATGGAACTATTTTAGTGAAGTTTTTTTTATATTTTTAGTTAAGGGGGTCGTCTCATGTGACCAGCGTTTTTCTTACACTTTTTTATGAATTTTTTGTGACGAATAATACAGTCCAAATTGTCTGATATTTTGGGGTATATTTACGAACTATTCAGCAGTCATTATAAATTTTTTTACCATAAAATGTACAGTCAAATCGACTTTAGACATCTGGATTGAGATCCGTGTCGAAAAAAAAGTTGGGGAATGCTCAACACGATTCCAGCTGTTCTATTACTCTGAAATTAAAAAAATCACCGACCAATATCAATATCTACTCCAAACAGTAAATCATCACATTAGCCAATTTTAAAAATTTCGGAAGAGCATGATTCTCCAACGCGTGTGATTTAGGAGTAATTTATGAATTAAAAGTAGAATAGTTTAAAAATATTGTTATGTACGAATTTTTAGTTCAAAAATATTATTCGTTTATATTAAATTTAGAAAATAAGCCACCACAGACTTTCATTTTTCAAGAATTTATCAATTTTTTAATTTTCTGAAAAAATTATTTTATATTTCTAGGTCAAGTATTAATAAAAAAAATGGCCAAAGGAGAACATACAGATTTTTTTAAGACGAATAACTATGTTCCTTATCATTTTCTCTGCATCTCGCGTTCTTTAGCTTAAAATATGAATTTTATATTTTTTAAGCAAATTCAAAAAGTTGTTATGCCGATCCTATAGAGCGTCCAAAAAGAAACATTTTTCATCTTTAGACTTTTTTTTCATAACGTGCGTTGTTTGGGTCCTAATTTAAGTTTTCATTCATTTTTTTGGATTTTCAAAATGTTATGTCTGAAATTTTTTTTATCCAAAAAAGTCATTAGAAGAAATTGTTTCACTTCTTGAGTACTACGTTTATGAGGCACCTAAACGTTTTACCGTTCAATAAAGTTCATTCGACGTTGATAAAGTCTGGTACATATCTGTAATCTAGATAATTGAATATTGAATTCTGATTAATAATAATGTAGACGTAAATGTGTAGAAAAACTTGTACTTTTATTAACATCGATAGGCGCTTGCTCTCATCTATGTTTGTCAAAATGAAGAAGGAAGAGAGATGGATATGGTAAGAGTGTGAGAATGCATTTTATAAGTTCCTGATAACAAAGGAGTAGATAATAATAACCTTAGCTGGTGTCGGTAATTAACATCTCGTTACAGCATAAATGTTAGAGTGCCAAGACGTTCGGATTACGAGCATTCAGGGCGGAGATCATAGGATCTCTCATATGGTTTCCACGAACTGAAATTTCCGGAGACATCCAGACTGTGGACACATAAAGAATCGGATTCTGAGAAAGTATATTTATGTGGCAGTCGTTCCCAAAGGTGTAGTTAATCTCGTAATGTTTTTAGATATAGATAGATTAGAACGATGAGAAGTTTTTAACTCTTGTTTTTACCTTCGTTAAATATAAATGCTTTATATATTTGAGAAAAAATATTTTTATAGAACTTTGGTAACATTTTGCAATGTAAAATTCTCACCTTTACCCTACAAAACACTGAGAAAAAATTAAAGAAAAGTTTAATGATCATTAAATGTGTAAAAAACACATATTTACTTTTTATCCTGATTACTCCTTACTTTCATCAAGAACAATACATTAATTAGTGTAGTGTAGTGTCTATTTTCCTCAAGCACAAAATACTTTTATAAGAATTTTCTTATAGATCGCTATTAATGTTTCTCTAACATGTTTAAAGATTCATTGGTATCATTTAATTGATTAACGGTGATAAATAAAAACAGCAATAAATCATAAAATGCTCTTGATGAAGCTCTTAAGTCTTAATCTTTTCCTTTCTTTTCTGATTTTTATTTTTGTTTTCATATCAAGAAAACAAATTTTTTTTTGTTTAAAGGACATCTTCAGTTTAAAAAGTAAAGAACAATACATCTGAAATAGAGTAATATTAGAGTAATCTCCTTTCTATAATTGCTCTGCCGTTTCTCCACTTAATATACGTGTACTAATGTACTATAATTCTAGAGATAATATATACTTTACATTTGAGTAGATCATAATCGATTTCTCATATTTTTCTTACTACGCTTAATTGAATACGATGATGCATCGTAGGCGCTCAAGTTTTTTGATTTTATAATTTAATCAAAGGATTAGTCATAATGTATTCATAAAAATGATTTTAAAAATATTAAATTTTATGCGTCTTTTAATACCTTCAATGTACCTTCTTAATAAATATTTGTCGTATTACACGCATATTTCAGATGTTAGTGTTTCATCGGAAGTGATAAGTAAATAATTACATAATTATCTTAATTATATAATAATGTCGCTAAGTTTCAGCGACAGCGGAAAAATGTAGGAACACTTCCGCCACTTATACGTGCATTGGGTGAAGTTTCTATTTTTTTCCTGTCACATTTTTTGTTCACTGAGAATAATGCTCAATTATAGAGCACGGTCGTATTCAAAGACAAAATACTCAAAGGAAAGTCACTTAAGAGACAATTCACTGTACAATAGCAGTGTAGCGTACATTTGCACACGTACGATCAGGAAGTAACTAAAAAGGAGAAATTTTAATGACGATACTTATCAGAAGACGATATCATATTCACTCAATTACTTTGTAATTTAAAAACTTGGTATAAATTCATCATCTGCTTTCTTTTTTTGATATCCAAAATGTTATCATTATATTTATTATGAAATTCTATTTGAGTACTTTTCATTTACACGAAAAGCAATAAAACTTCAGTAAGAAATTTTAAAATAAGTTCATCGGCAGAATCGATTGATGTGTAAGAGTGATTCAGGCCTCACAGGGCAAACAGAAACCTATGTAGGAAATTTTAATATTATGCGACAAGATAACTTCATCACTGCACGTGTCTTTGATCTCTTTTCCACTTCTTTTCTCACGCATTGTTGCACAGCGTTTGACTCGATCCTAATCCATTATTCATGCGATTCACATTATTCCCATTACGTGATCTTAGTTTATTAAATGATACACAACGATGTTTTTCTCACGTTCCATTAGGTGTCTCAGTAGACGCCAATGAATTCCTGAAGGTAAAAATTTATTTTGGTTTGATCAATTGAAAATTTTATAGGATTATTCACAGGGTGGCCACATGTTAGGATATTCAGGGAAGTGAGAGAAAAAAAAATTTGTCAAGGAAATTGTAGTAGCTGTTAGGAAGCGTAGAAATTTATCTATTATTCACATATTATTAACCACTACATAATAATAACCGTCTATACAAGTATGCAGGACTAAATCGCATTAATGACTTGAGTCAAAGATTCGAGACTAAGAACGCTTGTTCTAAGTTGTCGAAGACTTGATTTTTTGGATAAGCCTAAAAGTTCTCACAGCTTCTCTTGAAATACGACGTGCAATAGCGTATTTACTTGCGACAAATTGAAAGAGAATTTTATTGTCAAAATCATGCAAAGAGAACTGATTATAATAAAAACCAAAGAGCGAGGTGTTAAGCGTGCACGAAAGTAAGCTCTAAATTCTAAAGTAATCAAAGTAGAGAATTTTGGATTATATTAATTCAATATTATACCAATTGGAATATTTTGCATCTTTATAGTATAAGAATAAAAGAATACTTTTAATTGACAAACACGGATATAATTCTAGAAACTTTAAACAGGTTTTTTATGAAGATTATTATGAAACTATATTTTATGATTATTCTTTTTACGTAATTTGTAATAACTAGAGTCTTAAGGAAAGTTCAAAAGATTATAAGAATTTTTAAATTATCCCAAAGAATTTCAAAAAATTTCAAATAGTTTCAAAGGATTTCAACAAATTTTACCAGATATTTCGAGAGATTTAAGGGGTTTATTATACGCACTTGTAATTTTCAAAAAGTCGATTTTTCAATAATTTTTTTGGGAAGGCCTTTAATTCAATTAATACACAAATGGAAAACATATAAAGTAGTAACATTAAACATCCTTGACATATATTTTCTTCTTGAAATAATAATTGTTACTGCTCCTGATCTCTGGAAGGGCCTCTAAAAAAAGACGTCTGGCGGTGAGCAGGATATCTCTGTTTTGGATCATCGGAAATAAAAAAAACAAAAGAGATTCCATTAGGTGTATGATATTATCTAGTGATCGATCGAAGGAATAAGAAAAATATCTATTATTAACAAAATGGCGGCTTCGCAAAAAATAGTTTCGATTTTCGATGAAAATTTTGGAGGAAAAATTGTTTAAAAAATACAGTGCAACCTCCATAAGAGATTTCTCCATAACAGAGCCATTGGCCTTAATAAGCTCGGAAGCTTCCCTCACTACAAACCCTACTCATGCGACCTCGAGAATTTTGCGCTAAACCTCCATAGGAGAGCCGTAGCCGCGCGCAGCTAAATTTCAGTTTTTTCGTATTGAAACTACTTTTATTAAAATTATTTTTATAATTTGCATACAATAATTTGTATATATATATAATCGGTTTTCTTAAATGTTTTATAAAAAGAAAGCTTTACGAAAAGTTAAAAAAAAAAAAAATCTGCCCGCTTACGCGGGCACATTCTCATGCACACGTCGCGCTACGCGCTCCGTGTTGCGCGCTTCGCAACACTTGCGCCCTTCGGGATGCTTGCGCGCTTCGCGACACTTGCGTCCTTTGGGCGCTTGAACGCTTCGCGCGCTGGCACCTATTTTTTAAATTTAAATTACTACAAAATGAAATGGAATGCGAACGAAAATTAATTTACTTAAGGTTCTATCGACCTTAAGGAGCACATTCTCATCAGGGCACTCGCGCTCAATATTTCATTTAATCCTCGCGCTTCGCGCTCGGCTTTGTTTAACAATATTTTTCATGATTAAAACGAAAACTAGTCATCCTGTTGAAAAATGGTTCAAGGGGAACTTGTAGATATTTTTAAGGCCAATAATTATGTTCCGTATCATTTTCTCTGTATCTCGCGTTATTTGGCTCAAAATTTGAATATTAGATTTTTTAAGGAAATTCAAAAAGTTATTATGCCTATCCTATAGAGTGTTCAAAAAGAAACATTTTTCATCTTTAGACTTTTTTTCACATCGTGCGTTGTTTGGCTTCTAATTCAAGTTTTATTTAATTTTTTTGAATTTTCAAAATGTTATAAGTCTTTCAATTTTTCTTTTATCCAAAAAAGTTATTAAGAAAAATTGTTCTTCTTTTTGAGTACTACGAACATCCGTCATTGAATTTCTAAATTAAAAAAAAAGTGGTTTCAAAAATTTTCAAAATGTTTAGAAATTGAGTCTGTTGCCAGCTAGGTCGAATAATTAATAAATAATATATAGGACGTAACAGACTCCATTACAATTTTGGTGCATCGACCTGGATTCAGCAAGCCATTTTTCTGTTTTTAAAATTTTTATCCAAAATGGCTGGTCAACGAACTTGACCTTCATTTTGGGACAGTAAAAGAGTATGCCAAAGGACAATCCAATTGGTCAATTCTTTCGAAAGTTATCGTGCTAACAAACTAAAATCTACAGACAGAGAGACAGACAGACAGACACATTCGAAAAAACATGTTTTTCGGGTTCAGGGGGTCCCAAAACGTGGACATTTGATGAAAACTGGGGGGATCAAATTTTACACAAATCTAATACATTCTCTCTGATGAGAATGTAAAAATTACAATTTCATTAGGGTGGTTCAAAAATGCATGGAAAAAATTTTTTTAATGCTAGAGAGTCTCGATCCCCCCAATTTGATTCGAAATCCGAAAAAAGAAAGGTCACATTTTTTTTTAATTTTGATTTTAACGCGTGCCGGTTTTGACTTGAAGTTTCCCATGTAAATTGTATGGGGAAAAATCACTTTTTGGGTTTTTTGAAATAACTTTTCAGGGTTTCGAAATATGTTACGGGAGATTATAGATGCTTGTTGAGGACTCTCCAACAAAGAATTTCATGTACCACACATATGGGTTTGACGCCCGTAACACGGTGCCTTGAAAACTACCCTTAAAACCAAAAATATCAATTTCTCATAAAACCGACATTCTGTACGCTTTATTCTCATTTTTTTATAAAAATTGTTTCTATTAGTCTAGTGCAATAATTAGCAACATTGGTTAATTAATTTTTAATTACTTAAACAAATTTAATATAAAACAATTTCTTTTTGAAAAAAAAAATTTCAAATGGCTTGCTGAATCCAGGCCGATGCACCAAAATTGTAATGGAGTCTGTTACGTCCTACCTATTATTTATTAATTATTCGACCTAGCTGGCAACAGACTCAATTTCTATATTACTAATCCCTTGTTTTAGTCCGTAACTTAATACGAATCTGGGAACAAGGACAAGCCAAATGAAACAGGTTAAATTAAGTTTTACAAATTTATTAATTTAAAAAGTTACAATAGTTGGAATTATTACATAAATCTTAGACGAGAATTGACCCTTATGAAAAGCTAAGTGAACCTGAGTATCGAGGAAACGGTACCTTCTTATTGATGATTGTGCTGGAGCCTTCTGTTATTAATTGGTAATCCTTTTTGTTCTTCGTTCCACACTTCTCCATTTCCACAAATCGAAATTGGTAGTAACTAGATTTTTGAAACTTCACTGTTTAGGGCCCGTAATGGCACCAGTGAATTTTATCTTCACTAATTAATCTCGTAATGTTTCTCAGAGACTTCTGTTCACTTCACTTGAACGGATTTATACCGTGGAAAACTGGACTCACTGACTGAGTGTTCACCGTAGAAAAGTGTTCTGTAGAAGAATTGCACCCTGCACGTGTTGTTTACTCGAGACTCAAGATTGGAGACTGATACTGAATGCTGCCGACTCTTTTGGGTCGTGCTGTTTTTATGTTGATCTTTAGAAACCAAAAATTTCAATAGAGTAGTGTTAGAGCGGTGTCCGTGTGCGGCAAAATTTCAATAGACTAATGTTAGTGCACACGGATACTCTGCAGGTGTCCATCCGTTTTTTTTTGGGTCAGTTGCACTAGCGAGGGTGGGTTTTAGACCTCTCAGAGATGCGTTGAGTGATTGAGAGTGTGTATGTTTCTTGTGGGTGTCTCCTATACAGATGGAGTTTATAGTGTTCCTTTGAGGGCGTGAGTTTGGGTATGACAGTCGATGTCCTCTTGTAGATTTAGAGATTTATTAGTGTTGTAGGTGTCTCGGGTCGTAAGGGTCAGTGACATAAATGTAAATGAAATTAATGTTTATAATTATAACTATGGCTTATGATGTAATGATTACATGTTGTCAATGATGATGATTAAATAATGTTAAACAATAATTTGTTAATTACTGAATAATTAATTAATAAAATATTAACTAATGTCGTGCTGACATGACAATTACAAGTTGTCAATAATGATAGCGATTAATTACTTAATAGCCAACCAATTAATTAATAGTTAATTAATAATTAGTTAACTAATGTCATGCTGACATGACACTCCGATCAATCACTGGAAAATGTTTCTTGAAACTTTGTGTAAAAATTTGAGCCTGATCGGTTGAGCCGTTTTTAAGGTATCTTGTTCACCGACTTTGAAAACAGTTTTAAGAAAGATGGAATTTAAAGTTTCAAAAGACCTGCATCTTCAATTTCTTTGCAGATGCATTAAAACTACTTTTATACGTCTCAGCAGTTTTCGATTAAAAACGTTTTTTCATTTCTTTGGCCTTGAATTTTGAATTTTTGCAGATGATCTCTTTTCTCTAATACACTTCATTTTGAAATAGAAAAATAATAATAACAGAAAGTGTTGAAAGTTTACTGCTTGGCTCCGCACACTGCACGGAGAAACTTTTCATTGTAGAATGTAATATTATAATATTCATTTTTACTAAAATCAATAGGAAAGTGAGGATATAGTGTCAGTAGTTTTTTAGAAATTACTATTTTGAATGTTAAATTTACAAAAGTCAATATTAAAGTCACATCTCAACCGGAATTATCATAGTCTTTAGGAGATAGTGCAACCACATTTATAACTTTTCCTGTTGAAAATAGGAAATAATTCCACCTTCCTAATAAAAAAATCCACAGCATTCGTGAATACTACCATAGTTCATATTAGATTTTGTACGTACAGTTACGTACGTACATACACATATAAATTATAAACATATTAACTAAATATATATAAATAATCAATTCACACTTGAATACTATACTAACACAACTTAACCTAAAAGCGCAAACATTTATAAACGCATCGCTGTAACATATATGACACTTGAAAATATATCAACTTTATCATACTTACAAGGGATCAGAATTTTAATGAATTCTTTGATTTATGAGCGTTTTATGGTAGTCTTTTGGTGGTCTTATGGAGTCCTATGGAGATCAGAACCCTAACCTAAACCTTAACTTTACCTAAACCTTATGGGATCTTATATGAGTCTTATGAGATTTTAATGAACGTTTTATGGGAATTTTATGTTATTATTATTGGGTCCTGTTGGGGTCATATGGGATCCTATTTGGTCTTATGGTGGTCTTATGGGGTTTTATTGTAGTCTTATAGTAGTCTCTTTGGTCCTATGGGGTTCAGACCCTAACTTATAACCTTTTCAGGGACTTCTTATTTGGGTTTTATGGGGTATTATGGAAGTTGTATGTTGTCTTATGAGGTTTTATGGTAATCTTTTGGGGTCTTATGGAATTTTTATCATTTTGGGGCTTTATGGGGTTTCATTTTGGTCATATGGTGGTCTTATGGGGTGTTAATGAGATTCTTGATAAAGCGGCAGCATTAAAATTAAGGGGTCACTTGATCAATGGGTTCAAAAGGGGCGCGGTTTCACCAGGGTCACGTAATCATGGGGTCAAAAGGGTTGTTTTGAGGTCACATGATCGTTTGTGATGGAGGTGGAACTAACCTGACCCTAAACCTTACCTAACCTAACCTAATTTGGTTCTATTGGGGTCTTATAGGGTTTTATGGTAGTCTAATAGTGATCTTATGATGTCCTTTGTGTTTGAGACCCTAACCTAACCCTAAATCTTACCTAAACCCCATTAGAATCCCTTCATGAGGTCACGTGGTTGATAGGGTCACGTGATACATATGGGTCACCTGATCGAGAGGAGTCACGTTATGGCCTCAAGAGGGGTGCCGTTTCCTCTTGGGAAACAGAGCGGCGGTGCCTGACACAGCGGCAGTCTGCCAGTGCTTTCAAATGGGGCAGCTTGCGCGCGCATTGTTTTGGCTTACTGCTGGAGAAATTCTCCCATTGGTCAGTAGATTTTAGTTTGTTAGCACAATGAAGGAATAGTAAGGGGTAGGACAGATCCACCACCAAGAATTATGACGAGTTTATAGAAAATAATGAACGTTTTCTACATTTTTGTCATGCGCGTTGATGTTTTTTGTCACGTGATATTCCCACTATATGCTATATATTTAGAGGTTATGTTTGACATATATGTGTTTGATATTATTTTAGTTTATGTTTGACAGTCGTCTGCTAGTCTATATCGACAACGCGCATGATCAAAATGTAGAAAACGTTCATTATATTCTGTAAACCAGTCAGAATTCTTGGAGGTGTTGTTATCCCACCTCTGCCGACCAAATGCATGGAAGATAGCACTCCTTACTATTCCTTCGTGGTTAGCAAGATAATATCTTCCGAAAGAATTGACCGATTGGATTGTCCTTTGGTATACTCTTTTACTGTCCCAAAATGAAGGTCAAGTTCGTTGGCCAGCCATTTTGGATAGAAATTCAAAAAGTTGGAGCATTTTGAAAGTTTTTGAAACCACTTTTTTTTTCTTTTAAACATTCTAATGACGGATATTCGTAGTGCTCAAAGTTTCGAACAATTTTTCTTAATGACCTTTTTGGAAAAAAAAATTTGAAGGACATAAAATTTTGAAAATCCAAAAAAATGAAATAAAATTTAAATTAGAAGCCATACAACGCACGATATGAAAAAAAGTCTAAAGATGAAAATGTTTATTTTTGAACATTCTATAGGATTGGCATAACAATTTTTTGAATTTCCTTAAAAAATCTAATATTCAAATTTTGAGCCAAATAACGCGAGATTCAGAGAAAATGATAAGAAAAATAGTTATTAGAATTAATAAGATCTACAAGTTCTTTGGTCCATCAATAGAATGAGTAGTTTTCGTTTTAATCATGAAAATGATTAAAGTAAAGACCATGTCTTTACGGTATCGTTACGATATTTTAAAGACATTGACATAGGATGTCTTTACGATGTCGTAAAAATGTCGTAAAAACGTCGCCAAATTTTGTGCCCACTGGGCACATCGACCGCGAAGCGCGAGTGGCCTGATGAGAATGTGCTCCTTAATGTCGATAGAACCTTAAGTAAATTAGTTTTCGTTTGCATTCCATTCCATTTTGTAGTAATTTAAATAAAAATATAGGTGCAAACGTCGCGACGCTCGCAATCGTCGTGAAGCGCGACGTGTGCATGAGAATGTGCCCAGATTTTTCTTTATATGCGTATCACTTATTGCTAACGTCAATTTGTCATTAAATATATTAACCTTTGCAAGTCTCAATGGTAATTTGTAAAGTCGTACTATATTTAAAACTAGTACAGAAACAGTATTTTAGTAATATAACAGGGCCGATTTTGGGTCCACCTTTATCTCAGTGCATATGCGTGTGAGCTTGCGCTGGTGTTAGTGTGTCTGTGCGAATGTGAGTGGAGGGGTAAGAATGTAGATGACGTCATAGTTTTGATGAGTTACTTCCGGTGATAAAAATTAACATAAATAAAGGGTGTT
The DNA here is from genome assembly GCA_900474275.1 of Synergus japonicus. NCBI lineage: Eukaryota > Metazoa > Arthropoda > Insecta > Hymenoptera > Cynipidae > Synergus > Synergus japonicus. The sequence continues at coordinate 24,055 of UCOH01007105.1, forward strand.
TCAATTACAGAAAAACAAAAGTATCGGGTTACATAGGAATTCCTAAGAGATGACGTCATATGGTTTTTCTTTTTTTTAACATAAACAAAAGGGGGTGTCAAAATTACAGAAAAACAAAAATATCGGGTTACATAGGAATTGCTGAGAAATTGTGTCATATTACATATTTCTATGCAAGTCCAAACCTGTTTCACCCCCACTCCTGAGAAATTTAGCGTAAACAATCATAGAATTCTGAGAAATTACATCATATTACATATTTTCAAGGGAAAACCCCCCACTTCCGAGAAATGGTACATAGAATTTTAAGAAATGACGTCATATAGCGCAATTTCATGCAATTTAGATCATTTCTCACCTCCCCTTTCAAACATAAACATAGATGTTATATTGAACGGTAGCCATAACAATAAGATAAGAAATTCTAAGAAATTAGATAAAAAGTCCTATACAAACCGCAGCACATGCCTTAATTTTTCAGTTCAACAGCATATGCCAAGCAGTAAGCTGCATAAAGATTTAAAGAAGCGAACTGAATTATTTTCAAGTGAAATTAAAAAGTTAAAAAAGTTAGTTGAAGTTTATTCTAATATTCGTTATATATGGAAAAATTTAGAGAACTTAAAAATACAGAAGTTAATCTTCGAAGCAAGAAAGAAAATTTTAAAAAATGGATTTCACGAAACTTAACAAGCTGAGATGTGAGCGAGGCTTTTTACCAATCAAGAAGTTAAAGGATTTGGAGATCAACAAAATACAGCAGATTACGGATGTCAGAAAAATATCAACCAAATTTGGCGAGAAAGTCGTTGTAGACGTGGAAAATACTTATACCGTATTTCTCCTGTTGAGAATGCAGAAATTCTTTGCTGAAGACCTGAAACAACTTGAGGATTTTCAAAATTCGTGCGTTTCAAAGCAGTTGTTCATGAAGTACTTGGGAGGAATGTGCAACGATATTCATTTTTCAATCAGTGCTGAAGCTTGAACTTAAAGGATCAAGATGTCATATTTACCACATAACCAGTTAATTTTTTGAAGAAGACTGCATTCTCCATTCTCAACGAAGTTCTCCTTTGTACAAATCAACACTTAAATATCTACTGAAATTGTACATTGCATTGTACATTAAAATTAAGTGTATATTAAATGTACATGTGCATAGAGTGTGAAGCTATTGTATTATGAAAAATTAGCATGGAAATATCCTGCTCCTCAAATTCATTTATTAATTTGTTTCAATATTCTATTAAAGGTTGTAAGTTTTCATTTTTCCACTTTTATGAAACAATCAAATCGTTTTCTATACCTTCCGCTATTTAAATCACTGTCCTTATCTATTACAATAAATCCATGTTTATTAGAGAGAGAGAGAGAGAGAGAGAGAGAGAGAGAGGGAGAGGAATTGTTTATAATAGGAGAATTGGTTATGGTTATAACAGTAGTGCAACATGTCACGAACAGATCACTGACAAATGCACTCCCAAAGCGACAACACGTCAAAACGTTCTGTACCTGCAAAGTCTACATCTCAAGCTAAAAAAAACCACGCATCAGCCAAAAAAGAGCGGCAGAACGAAGCGTTAGACATTCGCTACAATAAAAGTTTTTGCAATTGCGTTTGTTTATTTGTATTTCGTACTTTTATTCTGCGCCATGGAAGAGGAAATTTTAAATACTGAGATACCTATTGCCTTTGACGAATCTATCACATATATTAAGGTACATGCTCTCCAGCCATATGCCTCATCATCCTTCAATAATAGCGATCAAATTCGAATCGCTGTGCAACATCGAGATCTCTGTTTACTTGCTACTAAAAGTTCGCTTCATGTGAATGGAAAATTAGTGCAGTTAGATGGAACTCCAGTGGCTAGAACGGCTCTAGTTAGCAACGCTGTTTGCCACTTGTTTGAAGAAGCTACATACGAAATAATGCAACAGAAATTGATCGTTTAAAAAATCTTGGTCTTGCAAGCCTCATGAAAAATTATGTCTCTTTAACTCCTGGACAAAGCAGAATATGATGGAGAATGCAGATGGCAGGTTCAGCTCCTGCTAAAAATGCATCTTTAACAGATGCTTACATACTTAAATACATTGAAAGAGATCCTCAAATTTCCATGAGTTTTCGCACATGGGAACTGTATGAGTTTCCTCTTTTGCCGGCAACTCCTAAGCACATTTGGACGGTAAAAACTTCAACTCAGTTGGAAAAACCTAGGTATATCATACTTGGATTTCAGACAAACAGAAAGAATAATGCAAACATAAATTTGAGTCATTTTGATCATTGTAATATTAGTGATGTAAAACTATTTTTAAATTCTCAATCATATCCGTACAGGAAAAAAGGCACAACCATTGCTCACGAAGAGTGAATTTCTAAATAATGCTCCACTCACAGTCATTGATTGCTCAAAACGGAATGAATCTCTGAAATTTGGACCTGTTGATATTCGACTTGAGTTCGAAGCTAGAGTAAATTTTCCTGCGCAAACTTCTGCGTATTGTTTATTTTTGCATGATCGTATAGATCAGTATACACCAATCAATTTTTCAAATATTTTTCAAAATATTTAAAAAAATTTTTAAATTTACTTACCACTTAAAGTTTTTTATGAAGAAATAAAAAATGCTGATAGGATTTTTCGAGATAACTGGATTGTTGGTTAAGATGCTCACAGTAGATGTACAATTTTCTGAATGAACCTCCCTGGCTTAGAGGACCTCTTTATAAGGCGTATTTTGTTTATAAAAAAATAGAGATTAGATGGTTTCCTGTGTACATCACATGGCGATGCTCTCGAAGGTTGCAGAATATTAAGGAATTTGTCTTTATTATGAATCTCCATTCAATAAATTCTTCTTATCGTCCTCCTGAAGTTACTGCTGGTATATCTTTTTTTTTTGTTTTATTAAATATTGCAGATAGAAGGTTTCCAATGTCTCTGTTGATACACTCAAAGGATATGACGTGCATTATATCAAGAAATTCGTTTCATTTATTAGATTCGGAAATTTACTTGCTTTGAAACCCCCAATGTAAGGTATCAGTTACACCAGGAATCAGCACTCTCTTATCATCTTGCCAACTGAGAACTATTTTATTCTGTCTGATTGTATAGACTTGATGCTTTTTGCTTTGAATTGTGTGTTGATGTTTCTTTAGTTTTTGATATGATAGGAGACACTTTTTGTAATTATTAAATGTGATTGTATTTAATGTAGCATTTCTAACTCCTTTTGCCTTACTTTTTTCCCTTTCTTGCCCTAAAACTTTAAAGGTGTACAATTTTGATCTCAGACCAATAAATTCCGTCATGATTTTACCATTATTCTCGTCTTTCATCAAACCTAGAACCTTATTGTTTAATGGAGGAATACCATATATATTATTCGGTGCATAGTCGGCTATATCAAATCTCTCTGAATCTCGTTTAATATACTGGAATACGTCAGGTGTAAAAATATGATATATCAGGCTGTCAGTGACAGTGTAAAGTAATTTTGCCTGATTTCCAAAATTTTTCTTAATGTAATTATAATGAAAATCATATATGTATATTTTAGACACATCGAGAACGGTGAATCCTATGTAAACAGGTTTGTTGAAATTTACTTTCAATCTATTCACCTCAATTATTACCATATTTTCCTCAAATATGGTACAACTATTAAAGTTAGGCTTTGCAATTAAGGCTTTTGCCCCATACCTCCCCTCCCACTTTGTTACTAGTTTTACATCTTTATGATTCCGAACATTTTCCATTGTCTTTCCAAACACAGAATTATTCATTAATTTGTAAAAATTTTTCTGGAATTCGTAGGTTGATTTTTTTCGTAATTCTGTGTTTAAATCAATGTACTGCTTCAACCATAGTTTTTGATTAAATTGCAACACTATGAATTTTAGATACTTTCATACCTAAACTCAAATAGTGCTTCAAATTACGATAGTGTACCACGTAACGTGATTTTGGAAATAAATTTGTTATTAATTTGGGAATTTTACACTCTGGAAGAGGAGGTAAAAAGTGCTCTGGACATAATGGAAAGTCTTTATGCAATTCGTGTAATTCCTCTGGATATTCTAAGTCAACTTCAAGTATATATCCAACTGATGAATCGGCAGAAATAATATTAACATTGAAGTTACTCTGAAGATTTTCTACCCATGAAAAATTATTTAATGGCAAATATTCACTCATAGCTGTACCATATTGATTATTAAGATCGAAATACATGAGATAAAACTCGGGTAAATTTTCATCAAAATCCAACCCCATATATCTATTATTTGCTTTACCATAACGATTACAACATTGAGATACACCACCCCGAATACCTTTCTCAATAAATAGCACAATTTCAATGTCTGTTAGCAAGTCCAGGTGCCATATAATAATGCGAGGGATCTAATTTGTAGGTGGAATAACAATTGAATCGGAAATTTTCGAAAATATCAGCCAAGAGACAAACATCTGTTTTCAAGTATAAATCAGAGTATTCGCCTAAAGTCTGTATGTCAAATGTATTCCAAACATTACAAGCGTGCAGATAATCTTCATCGGAAATATGTTTATCATTCAACTGCGAATAAAATGCTGCCTTTGAAGGTAATTGTGTTTCACTCAATTTTTCAAAATTATCAATGTATTCATAAGGAAAGACACCTTTTCTTGTTAATAAGTTAAGTTCATTTAAATTTCTACTAATTTTAAGTATAATTTTCTTGTCTTCGTCTTGCAAATAGAATGCTAACTTTTCGATACTGCTTGGAATGAAACGGAAAGAATCGAGAAAGCGAAGTTTCACATTTGTTCCGTCTACATTCTTGGTAAAAGATATTTAATTTTCTTTATTAACAAGAAGCAATGTAATTTGCCCTTCGAATTGAATAGCTAGAGCTTTTATGAAAAAGTGAGAATCATAGCCAGATAAATTGTGAAATATTATTGGAACCACATGAGGATTTTGAAAATTTATATTACACCCCTGATGAGCAGCACCGCGATATTTCCCAGTAAAATGACAGTGATCAATGTGAACAATATCAGCAGCATCTAATGCTTTCTGACATATGTGACAGGTCTTAGCTGAAAAAAAATCTTGCTGTGCTTTCAGTGTTAAGGGTTCCATAGGAATTACTGTTTTCAGATACACATCAATTTGTTCAGTTAAGATTTTTGATTTTTTAATAAAATATTCAATGCAATCTTCTCTATAAATTTCAAATTCAGAAAGCGAATCATTAAAATCACACTTTAATTAAAAGGCAATACTGTGAGCAACATGCTTTTGATATGCTACTGTATTACGTGCAAGAATGTTTTCCGCATCTGATTGTGCTTCTGCAATAGGTTTTAAAACAGACTCGATATCAGCATAAACTGAAAATGGAACCATTTCTTTATAATTAAAATTTTTAAATTCCAAAATGTTTTCCTCTTCTTTCGGCAGTACTATTTTGCATTTATTAATACTTTCACAGTCTGATCTGCGATTTAAAAAAGATTTCTCAATTTTAAAATGACATGAGCATCTGTCGCATAGAAAAAGTTTATGCTCATTACGCGTTATTTTTCTAGCATCTAAACGAGAAAGATTGTTAATAAAAGCAAAATTATACACTGGATTGCTTTGATCATGATTACTTTCAATTTCAGAGTTTTCAACTATAAGAAGATGTATTACGAGTGTATTTGACTTTTTTGCACGACTCAAATATATAGGTACAACTTCCTCCTTTTTTTTTATTAATATGATCTATATCATAAACATTGATATTCAAACTGTTCATTTCTTCAAATTTTTTAACATCGTCTAATTTAATTGGAAAGTTTATATCTTCATATTTTAATATTCTTTCATAATGTGGATAAGAACTTGTTTTTGAAACCTTAGATTTCGCAGGATGAAGAGCGGCTATTACAAACCAGAGAAAACAGTATGGGTCATTGTTTCGGATATTTATAACAGCATGTTTGTTGTGAGTGTACTTTGGCAATTCAATTAAAGTTGAGAAGCCTGCTTGTAATGGAGTATAACTATTTATATTTACACATAAATTTATTATCTTAATCAATGACCAGTCTGATTTACTTCTTTTGAACTCTTCAACTTGAACTAGAATATCCTCTTTCACGTAGTCTTGAAACCAATCATCTAGATTTGTTGATTGGAGAATAATTTGATTTTTGGTGGTAAGGAATTTATTGGCCTTAATCATTTCACCAGCTTCTAAGACTTGGAATTTACCACAGAAAATCAGATTAACCTTTAAATTTCCCTCTTTTTTCAAAGCATTTTTCAATCGAGTGACAATCATTGACTTTATATCGTCAAGAAATTGTTTTAAATCTTTATGCTTTAGATTGACAATGACTATACAACCAGACTTTATTCTACTATTAAACGCTGTTTGTAAATCTTCCCAATGAACCCTATCTGATTTCTTGTTCGTGCTGCCTCTACCTTTTTTCTGCAAGTCTCTAATATTCCTATTTATTGAATTTAAAATTCCAATTCTTGTAAGTAACTTCATTTTTTCACCAACTGATGCATTCTTTCTTTGTTTTAGGATTTTATTCAACAATCTGGTATTTCGTTTACCAATTGTTAACCATTCATGTATTAAAGTCACTGATGAGCTTTCGTCTAAATACCCAAAACCAGTCTCCTTCAAATGATTTAATTTTTTGCAAAATTTTGAATCCATTTTCCAGTTCATCTTATTGAGATTGGTGAAGTCCATCTTGATGATTTCTTGAAGAAAATAAACACTTTCAAAATCAAACTATAGTCTTTAAGAAAAATGCACTATTCAAAAAAAACTTTTATTTGCTTCGCAACAGTTGAATACTGACACGCTTGAATGGTGTACAAGTAATTTTTGTATTTAAAAAATTAAGGCATGTGGTGCGGTTTGTATAGGACTTTTTAACTAATTTCTTAGAATTTCTTATCTTATTGTTATGGCTACCGTTCAATATAACACCTATGTTTATGTTTGAAAGGGGAGGTGAGAAATGATCTAAATTGCATGAGATTGCGCAATATGACGTCATTTCTCCAAATTCTATGTACCATTTCTCGGGAAGTGGGGGGTTTTCCCTTGAAAATATGTAATATGACGTAATTTCTCAGAATTCTATGATTGTTTACGCTAGATTTCTCAGGAGCGGGGGTAAAACAGATTTGGACTTGCATATAAATATGTAATATGACACCATTTCTCAGCAATTCCTATGTAACCCGATACTTTTGTTTTTCTGTAATTTTGACATCCCCTTTTGTTTATGTTAAAAAAAGAAAAAACATATGACGTCATCTCTCAGGAATTCCTATGTAACCTGATACTTTTGTTTTTCTGTAATTGAAACACCCTTTATGTTAATAATTCTTATCACCGGAAGTAACTCATCATAACTATGACATCATCCGCATTCTTACTCCCTCCACTCCCATTCACACAGACACACTAACGCCAACGTAAGCTCACACGGATATAAACTTATGCGAAGGTGGACCCAGAACCGGTCCTGTTATATTACATATTTTGTCCCATTACTATGCAAATAAATCTATTTTTCTTATTATATCCTCGCTTTCCTATTGACTTTAGTAAAAATGAATATGATAATATTACATTCTGCAATAAAAAATTTTCTCCGTGTGTCGAACAATCCGAGACGTCTTTACAAATATGCATACAACTTTGAAAGTATTCATCGGATTAACATGAAATTTTCTGAGAATATACTTAAATATACGTACATTCCGAAAATGCAATAAAAAAGTCGACTTTTTATAAAAATTAAGGTGTGATAACCCCTTATGGGATAACACCACTCTAGCGGCCGAAAAAGCCTAATTTTAACAATTTATTTTAGAATTATGGGAAAAGGAATAGCATTACTTTTTAGAGGGTTTATTTAACACAGATTAAAGTATGAAAAAAATATTTTGTATCATTTTTTTCATATAAAATGGCGGCGATGCAGGTAATCTCCGTCGAAGTATTTTCGGAAGGCTGCTCCGCGGCGGACAAATAATGCAATTAACATTAAATCCAAGAAAAGGTTACGTACTTCTTTAGAGAATCTACTTGTGAAGCTACTGTAAAAATGGGAAGTCGATTCCTGCATTTGTCTTAAAGCAATCGATCCGCCTAGTTTGAAACAAGCCGTTTTGAGAAAAACGCATTTAAAGTTTTACAAGCACATAGAGGAGTAATGCAAAGTATACCAAATCCCAAATAAAATGTTTATAAAATAGGTCAAATTCTGTTACTCATGAGTTTTTGGGGTCTCTCGTTACAAATCAAAAACTATCTAAAAAAAACATTAAAAGTACGTTAAAAAGGATGTAAAAAAGGCGTAAAAAACTATGTCAAAAATAATGTCAAAATCCACGTCAAAAACGTTGTCAAAAATTGGGACAATTTTTGACGTGGTTTTTGACATTTTTTACTTCACCTAAACGTATTATTTATTTTAATTAATAGTAGAAGATTAAGGAACATGAAGGAGATTTGTGGTTGAGGAAAATAAAAACTTCCATAAATAAACTTCCAAAATAAAAACTGTGAATTTAATTTATTTAATATTTAAACTTTATGAAAACAAGACGAACGCAGAATAATTAACGGATAAATATAACTATCATCATCATCATTCATCATCAGTTTTCATTTTTTTGTACTTCCTTCGCACATAGTACAGTTTTTTTGAAATGTATTTTGACACCTTTCGCATGCAAGCTTGGCGTGCGAAGCCCGAAACGCCGCGCCAGCGTCGGAAATCTATTCGTACAGTAAATCTACAACAGTAATAAAGAAGAAGTTGAAAGTTCATGTTCTCATAATAAAATTATTTTTAAATTCATGAAGAAGGTAGAAAGGTAGGAGAGTCGAAAGTACCCGTTTTCACACACCCTAATATGTATGGACCATTCCATACAAAATTTACAATCAAAAATTTATTTCGTGCGAAATAAATTTTTTTGTGTCTTTCGTTGAAAATATTGTACATATATTTTTTTATTTCAACATGATATTAAAAATTTCGGAGTTGTGAATTTTTAAACTTTTCGCGCTCGAAAATTCTACCTCTAAATATTTGTGTATACGAAAAAAACAATTCTATTAAAAAAATAAGTGACTGCAATAAAATTTATCAATATGCATTACAAGAAATTCATTAGACCAATTTTTTATAAAAATATGGCATATTTTAATAAACAAATAATTTTTTTATACTTTGGAACTATCTTTTTTTATTTTTTTTTGTTATTGAAAAATGTACTTCAGACACTTTAGTCACTACTCCCAAAATGTGGAAATGGACCGTTGAAAATTGTGTCTGTAATAAATTTTTGAACTTTAGCTCTCGCGGTCGGACCACAAGCGATCGCCTGATCCGGCCAGGCAAACGAACATAGAGTACGATCGTGCGTTATCTGAGCGCAAGAGCTAATAATCAAAAATTTATTACAGACATAATTTTTAACGGTCCATTCCCAAATTTTTGGAGTAGTGACTAAAGTGTCTGAAGTACATTTTTCAATAAAAAAATTTTTTAAATGGTTCCCAAGTTTAAAAAAAATGACTTCTTTATAAAAATAGGCCATATTTTCATAAGAAATTGGTCTAATGAATTGCTTGTAATGCTTATTGAATAGCTGAAAGAAAATCCTAAATTGTATTGCAGTCACTTATTTTTTAAATAAAATTGTTCTTTTCGTATACACAAATATTTAGAGGTAGAATTTTCGAGCGTGAAAAGTTTAAAAATTCACAACCCCGAAATTTTTAATATCATGTTGAAATAAAAAAATATGTGTACAATATTTTCAACGAAAAAACACAAAAAAAAAATATTTCGCACGACATAAATTTTTGATTGTAAATTTTGTATGGAATGTACCGTATATAATTCAAAATTAATGAAAATTTAAATTAATTTCAAGTAAATATTATACGAGCCAAATATTATATGATAAATTTATTGTTACGTGATCGTAACTAATCCATAAATCTAAAATCCTAATGTTTTCAAACACGTGTAAGCATCGAGATGAGAGAGATATAAATTACTTAGAGACCAAACGAAGACAGGTCTCCCCTAGCCAAAAATAGGAAGCCATGAACCATTAAAGTCTTACGGAGGGACGAACTGTGAAATCACTCGATTCCTTTACGGAGGAAAGGTCACAATGGAGGATGGCCCCAAAAGGATATAAAAGTACACAAAAAACCAAGATGAACCAGTCTACTTTGAACTAGTCTACTTTGTACCACCTTACTACGTTAGTCTAAGCTGCGAGTTGAATCAGTGTACTCTTGTCTTGTCGTCGATGTTACTTTGATCACAGTCTATGTCACGTCGGTCTCGGTCTTGAGAGTTCAATCTTCGATTATCAATGTTTAGTTTTCATTGATTCAATCCTTTAGTATTCAAATCTTCAGTGAGTTCTACCGAGTGGATGTTGTGCGTGCCCCCAACTTGTGTTACCCTAAATCTACAAGTTTCAACCCCTAGACATAATCATCTTTGAAGTCAGACTCCGGACCCACCTGTCAGGCCCGTCAACCTTCTGGATTACAGTACGGCGGCTATTCAAGTCAGTGCTGAGCATCCCTAACCGACTCTTAAAGACCGTGTTCCACACATTTGGGAATCTTGGAAGCTGGAAGCAATAAAACGCTACAGACAAGTAAGTCCCCACCGTTAAAGTTTTACCTCTCCCACCTTCTAAAAACATAAACCTAATCTGAAACGTTCTTTATAGG
>UCOH01007108.1:0-38982 GCA_900474275.1 Synergus japonicus
GGACTAATAACATGATCATTTTTTGGAAATGTTCACGTCCTGGCACCCATGATTTTTTTTGAGATTCTTAGGGTACAGATTGTCATCACAACACCCCCATAAACACACCCTGGTAGTACCAATCATTTTTAGAAAGCTGGAAATGATCTGTGAATATTTGTTTATCTTATTTTTGGCAATAATGATCATTTTTTTAAATATGAGGCCCTTGCACAGATGATTTCTTTGTTTTGATACTCAGAGTATAGATTGTCATTCCTACACCCCGAGAAACACACCCTGTTACTAGCAATCTTTTTCAAAAAACTGGAAAGGATCTGTAAATATTTTCTTATCTTATGTTTTGCAATAATGATCATTTTTTGAAAATACGTGGTCCTTGCACCAATTATTTTTTTGTTTTGATACTCAGGGTATAGATTGTCATCACAACACCCCCATAAACACACCCTGGTAGTACCAATCATTTTTAGAAAGCTGGAAATGATCTGTGAATATTTTCATATTTTATTCTGTAGGAAAATGATGATTTTTGTTGGTCATATTTTCCGCGTTCCATCCCATATATCTCGAAAACTATTGAATTTTTGGACTGGTTGCCATTAGGATTTTTTGATCAGAAGACTTTCAGCTGTTATATACCGCAGTTTTAGCCAATTTGACCGGGGCCGGATTTCAATGTAAAAAGTGCGTGGTCCTTTACCGTGACAGGGGAGGAGGAATTTTTCGACTTTTTTCGTGTTTTTGCGGTTTCGTGCTATTTCGAAGGTATTAAGCTCCTTTCCTATGGAATATACAAAATTTTGTCCCACATATTTTTGATAGCTGTTTTCCTGGTCTATCAAATTTTTATAACCATTTTTAAAAAAATTAAAAATTTGACCAATTTTTATGAAAATCAAAATAATTTTGACTTTTGCAGAAAAATGCATGTTTTTTTAAAAATAAAGCTTAAGGGTATGTGATACTTTACAATAAGAGCAAATTAGTTATACCAATTATACATTCATAATAATAAATATTTTTAGCTACTAAGAGTCAATAAACCTTCGTCTACAGGAAAAGAAGATTAATTCACTCTTATTTATTTATTTATAATTGGTATAACTAATTTGCTCTTATGCTAAAGTATCACATGCCCTTAAGTCTTTATCTTTCGATGCTGTAAATATAATCTGGCCGTTTTTCGTTGGTTTCGAGAAATTAAATAAAGAGTAAAGCGCCTCGCCGACGGCGCTCGAGGCTACTAGGCTTCTCGCTCGGCGGAACATTTTCGACTCATTTATCGTATCAATTATGAATATTTATTATTTTTTAAACTGCCTTCTGCACTGTACAGGGTTGAGACTTTCATTAAATTTTTCTAATGCCTGCATTACAATCATTGTAGGAACGTAATATTGAGGAAATAAATTTCTATCTAATAAATATATTGTAATACGTGGAAATAATATCATCGCGAACGTCATTATTGCGTTAGGTGTAGAGTTCGATTTTATTTATAAGCTATTTTAAACTTATCCTTCCTTCCCTTCTTTTTTCTGATTGCTTACAACTTCTTAACTTTCTCATTTACTTAAAAATAAATTACATCTTTGTTCTTTTCGATATTTTCTTTTCGGTATACTGCTCTCTGCATTATACAGGGTTGAGACTGTCATTAAAGTTTTCTAATGCCTGCATTACACTCATTGTAGGGACGTAATATTAAGGAAAAAGACTATTTCCACGTATTACAATATATTTATTAGATAGAAATTTATTTCCTTAATATTACGTCCCTACAAGTGACTGTAATGGAGGCATTAGAAAACTTTAATGACAGTCTTAACCGTGTAGAATGCAGAGAACAGTTTAATAAATAATAAATATTCATAATTCATACGATAAATGAGTCGAAGAAATTCCGCCGAGCGAGAAGCCTAGTAGTCTCGAGCACCGTTGGCGCGGCGCTTTACTCTTTATTTAATTTCTCGAAACCAACGAAAAACGGCCAGATTATATTTACAGCATCGAAAGATAAAGATTTAAGCTTTATTAAGAAAAAAAAAACACGCATTTTTTCTGCAAAAGTCAAAACTATTTTGATTTTCAAAAAAATTGGTCAAATTTTCAATTTTTTAAAAAATGGTTATAACCATTCAATAGACCAGGAAAACAGCTATCAAAAACAACTGGGACAAAATTTTGTATATTCCATAGGAAAGGAGCTTAATACCTTCGAAATAGCACGAAACCGCAAAAAAACGAAAAATTTCCCCTCCTCTATCTCGGTAAATTTTTATCCAAGCAGAAAAATCTTGTTCCTCTAAAGTTGTACCTAGTAGGATTATACTTTACCCCAGTTTGAGTTCGATCAGACAAAGTCTAATGAGGGTGGTACACTTGAGGAATAATGCCCCATATATAATAATAAAAAGAATAATGCTTATGAAGGATATATTCGTATAAATTGACAAAATTACTATGAAAAACTAAAAACTTAGGAAAGTAGATAAAATCTTTTAATCGAAAAATTAAGTTATTTAATCCATTAAAAATTTTTCAAAATTTAATGTGCCGAATCTATACAAATTTTTTATTTACAATTGAATCGCCGCATAATAGAAGAGGGTGTAATATACATTTAGGTCCGAGAGAAAATGGTCCCTGCAAATGTTAAAATGATTATTAAAAAGATATTATTTTCATATTATTCATTCAATTGAATTTCCAAAAATGAAAGTTTAGAAGAATTTGGAAAGAAGCTACTGAAGAAGCGCCATTGCGCTTGAAACAAAAAATGTTAACCCAGCCTTCAACGATGCCGCGGTTCAATAATTAGTTTTTAATTCTTTTATTAAGTACGATTTAGTTAAGTTTAAATTTTGAGAATTTTTAATTTCGGTAAATTTATGTCATCCCGACCATCATGGTCCCTACACGATGTGCGTCACATTTCATCAACACTGTGTGTCTGCGACACATCGTGCTCGCACTCTAGTGCCCATCACTGAAAAGCGGCATGCGTTAGTAAAATTAAAGCATTTACTCACGCACGACATGCCCCGCATGCCGTGCTGGTTACGTGTATAGCACGATTGTTATCTGCGTTCTTATATATGCATTGATGTAAAGCGTATTAACTGGTAATAATAATTGTTAATACTAATTAAACTTTCAACACGGTCCCCTAAAATATTGAAGTTTGCGATTTACTTAGTTTCTATCCGCTACCGCGAGTTGTGTATCTTCTATTCGTTACTGTGAATAACAGAATTACTGCTGAGTTGCATAGATTCTATTTGTTACCGCGAGTTACGTACTATCCATGTATAGTTAGGAACAATCCTTGTGTCGAGACGAATCGATCGTCCTAACAGTTTAAAAAATTTATTTTTCAAATATAACTTTCCAAATTATTATAATCTGATGCTGATGTAAGTAAAAGAAAGATTCCTTGTGTTGAGATGAATAGATTGTTTTGTATGACTACATTTCATTGAAAATTTAAAGATTTGTTATAATTTTATTTATAATTTTGAAATAATGATTTTTCAACTGTAACTTAACAAATAAAAATTTCTTGTGTTGACTCGAATCAGATGACTTAATATTAATACATTTGAAAAATTAATTTATGCTTCCTCTATGAAGAAGCAAATCATATTTGCTTTTAGAAATCCAAATGCACACTGTCTGAACACAAAAGTTGTTACAATTTCACAGCTAGTTTGTTTTGTTCTAGGATAAAAGCAAAAAACTCCAAATTTGATTCCAATCAGTGCTGTTAACGCTGAGGGTGTATGAAAAAAACTACATGATTTACATTTAAATTGTGTTAATTAATTTGTAATGACAGATTTTTATTCTTAATAAAATTTATTTATTTTCTTTATGCGAAAATATCTACTAAAACTTTCACAAAATTTTATCCAGACACTTAAAAAAAATTCTCGAAAATTACTTTTTCTAACAATTTACTTGACTTCCTCCTTAATTCGTCTATAAATAAAAAGAATAATATACAATAAAGAAACTAACCTGCCATGTGGATTGATCCGTACACTCGTTGCTTTCTTGCTCCGATAATTCACCTCTAGGTGGCATACTTTCATCTGCTTGCATATTGATACTTTTTATCTCTTCGTCGGCACCGGTTCCACCTTCACTACTAGACAAAGATTGCTGACTCGTTCCGCTAATTGCTTTTTCTGAAGACTCACTTATAAAAGTGCTGGGTACCAATATTTGTAAACCATCAAATTCGAAAACATTCATAGGGCCACTATGTGCATCTTCGTTTATATGAAAAATGTCCGTAGCTGGTTTCTGAAAGATGATCTTGTCTTCGACATTCCTGGAATTAGTACTTGTTGTTGGTTCAGTTGACTCTGATAATTTTGAAAGTTCATTTCCAGATGTAGTGTCTGTTGCAAGTGAAACATCTTCTGACATTGCAGACTCTTGCTGATTATGAGATTCAAGAATTAAACTGCTGGTAGTATTCGTACAACTTCGCTTTTCACATTTGACCTTCAAACGTTCAAGAGGATTTCGGGATAAATCTGTGTGTTTGCTACAGTTCTCTTTCACCTCTTGATATTTTGAACTGTCAATATTTTGCTCTGTAGATGAATCGCTTGGATCATAATCTTTTTTATTACAAATCATATCCTCCATGTTAATATCATGAAGTAAATGATTAGGTAGTGGTGAACCAGACTTATTAAGAACAGTGCGGCGTACTGGAATAACAGAATTACTACTAGTGTCGGAAAAAGGCGTTTGTGTCATAGCACGCTCCTCCTCATCTTCATGATATTGCTTTACTAAGACCTTAGAAGATATTTGCTCTATTTCAGCATCATCTTCATTCTCATTTTTTGAAAATGTGTAATTATTTAAAACCGCTGCCTCGAAACCCATTGGATACGCAGAAACATTTTCACTAGATCCAAAGTCAGATCTTAGTGACAAACGTGAATGTGATTTATGAGATTTTTTGAACAAATTAGGAGACGTAGGTGCGGACACACTATTTTTACAATGATAAGATTGATTATGATCCACATTAATTGTTAAATTATCACTAACCATTGAAAAAGCCTTATTGAATTCGGAGTTTGTTGGCGAGCAGTCATTATCACTTTGGCTTCCACTTGTCTGTATTACTTCCCTTGATTTGATGGATTTTCGAACAGTGTGCGAATTGTTAGATTGTGCTACATTGACGTCATCATATTCTGACCCTATAATAGTTATTAAAAGATGCTCCAGTTGTTCCACTTGTGGCTGATTCACATTTTGAGCACTTTCATTGATTGTTGTAACTCGTGAATGTAAACACTGTTTCCACTCTTCTTCTTCATTAGAATTAGACTTGCCATCCTGTGATTGATTTTCCTCTTTTTCTACTTCTTCTTCCACTTTATTTGAAGAATCTTCATCAAGGACACTGTCGCAGCCTTTAGATAACTTAGATACTCTAGAGAATTTTTCTTCAATAACCGCTTCACGTTTCGAAGTTTCGTTGCTGTCAATATTTAATTGAATTATGTCGCTTTGATCATTTACTGCTTCACGAGATACAATATCCTCATAATTTCGTTGATCTGTAGATGATGTATCGTTTCGTTCTTCCTCATTGAAAACTTGTATTTGTTCTCGGCGTTCTACATCCGATTGACTATCCATGGTCCGATTACATCGACTTGATCGTTCCTTAGATATAGATGAACGGGAAGATGAACTACTGTCTGTCTCAAGAAGTGTTTCATTTTCTTGTATAACTTCAGGTAACAAAGCTCTGGTTTCCGGGCAAGTATACGACTTTTCAGATGGACTCATTTTTATAAGGGAATCATTTATTGACAATATATTTGTAGGTTTGAATCTACTGGCGGTGTTTGTTGTGTTCACTGTTGCAGTAGAAGCGGTTGGAGTTACGGGAGATATCATTTGAACTGTAGGAACTGGTTGCTGATGATACATGCCATACGGAGAATAAAGCATTTGCATCATAGGATTGTTTTGAGGTGCCATCACCGCAGGAATCATTACAGTTCCATTGTTGACAAATTGTTGATAACTAAATGAGGCATACTGTGGTGGGGAGAGTACGGCATTTAAAGTTGACTGACACTCGAAAAGTGGCGCTACGGGGTATGGAGATTGAGAGGAAACATGAGAAGCTGAATTCACTTGCGTCTGAGGCTGAGTGGCGTTTTGATTTGGTGGTGATGATGGTGACTGGTGTGGCGAATCCGATAGCTGATTTAAGGCTGAGGCACTAGCTTTAATAAGAGCTTCGATCACCTGCTCTTTTGGGTGAGTATCCAAGTGTTTTTGTAAACTGATTCCTTCACGTAGAAAAAGAGTGCACACTGGGCAACTGGGCAACTGTGCACCAGCACTATTTCCGTAATCCATTTTAATCTATCCGGAAATCAATGTCTTCTTGGAATTCAGATAGCCATTCCAGTCTTCCTGATTTACCTGAACAGAAAAAAATTGTAGGATTGAAATTATTAATAGATAGATAAATTTTCAATACCATGCATATGCGAGGAGTAAACCACTCTAAATTAAGACATCAAAGAACCTGTAAGTTGCTATGAGGGACAGATCTTAGCTGGTAAGGGGAAAATCATCTGAGAATCATCCATCAGACGACGAGCTTATTGCTAGCTTTGAAGAAAAGTAGAGAAACTCAGACGTTATCTAAAGTGGCTTCCCCCTCGGGCACATGTTTGTTTTTATTTCCTTGTACATGCCCTTAAATACTACTGTTGACTCTCGTAAATTGAACATTTGCCGCATTGAACTTTTCATATTTTAATACTCCCCCCCCACCGCGGGTCTTTTTCAAATTTTGTAAACTCCGTCCTTTTGTTTTCTAAGCGCGCGTACCAGTGATTAGTGCTTTACATATTTCCGGTATATTCTGAACTGAATGTCAAAATTAATTTAAATATACCGTTGAATTGCTCTAGCTGATTGTTCTAAGCAGGTAAGTGAATTTTTGTTCTTTTTAAATTATATAGTTGGATCATAATGTATCTTTAATATTATTATATTGCATAATAATGTGTATTCATTTCTAGTAGAGGCAGTACTGTCGCGAGTTTTTTTACAACCAGCTGGATTTTTTTTCCCTGTTAGGAGTTTTTTTCCCAGTTTATTTCACTGCTCTGGAAACAGCAACTTTCAGTTTGTTTCACACGCTCGAAAACACGTGGTTTTCGTGCACGTGTTGAAGAAAATATATTTATTTAACTAAATATTTACATTTACAAAATTATTAGTGTTAGTGTGACGGAATTAATGTGAACGAGTGTCGTGTAAAGTGTGAATCAAAGATACAATGTACAGTGTGAAAGGAGTATATCTCGCAGTACAATAAATAGTGAATTGAGATGGAGCGAAATTCTGAGAATTTAGTGTAGTTAAATGAAACGTTTAGAAGCGGAGAACGTCGAGCGGTTTGAACGGAGACGGAAAAATAAATCTCTCGATGTATCTTAGTTATTTCTGTGATTATAAAGCGATGGAATTGTCGAACAATTATTCATAAGGTAATGGAATCTGGTCCATAGACTTGGCATAAAGGAGATTTATGACGGATTACATTTATCAACGTTACCTGTCTTCCCCTCAACTGTAAGTACGGTATGCGGAAAGAGAGGTTTACGGTTAGTATATTTCCCTAGTCTAATAATATTAAATAATATCCTTAGGAGCGCCTAACGAATATTATTTGTGTCGGTTTGATTTATCTCTCTCAAGAGTACCTGACGAAAGTAAATCAAATTTCCCTAATCGTATGTTTTGGATTTGTTTGTAACAGAAATTGTTAAGTTATTTCTCAGGTAATAAATATTATTAATAGAAGCACCTATTTAATAATATCTGTTAGATTTTGACAATCATAGAAGCATCTATCGATTGTGAAAATCGCACACCTTTGAAAATAAATATCGAAAGAGACGGTTTGCTGGAAATAACAATTATGGAACCGCTCATCAATTGGTATTTCATTGACTTTGGACAGTCAATGACAGGAGCGCCTGTCCATTGGCGATCCTTCTCGGAAGAAGTTAGTTCAGGAAATGGCAAGTACAGAAGCGCCTGTCCCTTGCAATTTCTCCTTCGCTTAGCCTACCATAGGAGCGCCTATCGATAGGTAAATCGCATGAGTTTTCACCGAGCGAGAGTCTCTCCGACCTGGTAGGAGGTACAACTCGCCCAGCTGAACTGCAGATTATACGCAGAATGAACGCTTTTAATGAATATGCTAACAATAGCTGACGCCCGGAGTAGGGAGAGTAGGAGTGGGGGTAGCGTCTAGCAAGGCTCGGTAACGAGAGACAGTGTAATTGTGGCACGCACACGCGTATAACCTCTCGTTACACTAGAAATTAAGTACATGGAGAAAAATTTAATTCTAAATCTTTGAAGTCACTGCTATTATTTTGGATTTAATTTCCAAATGAGTCTACCTTTTTAGATTCAAGGTGAAAATTTAATAAATGATTCATACGCAAATATTTCAATCAAGGGTCAAATAATAAGAATAAGTTAGTAGGCAATTATAGAAAGAATTTCTATACCGTCTAGTGAATGATTCTATACAAAGTATAAGGCGTGTACGGACTTCATAATACGATTCATATGCGAGCTTGTGAGTAGGGGCCAAGCGACCAGGGTATATCGATAACCGCACTGGACTCTGTTCCAGTTTAGTCTAGTTGTCAGTCCCATACCACACTCAAACAATTTTGTTTTAAATAACAAAAAAATACAAACACGTGTCACAAATTTTGAAAGGCTTTGTCTTCAAACAACCTAAAACACACTCTATCAAACTTGGAAACCGAATATAATTAGAAATTGCATACATGTAGAATCTTAGACTTAATATTATTATAAAGCTGAAACAGAAGCATCGGGTTAGAAGAAACCGAAGCACGGGCGTGAATTGAACGCGGGTCTTCGCGCAGCAGTCGAATGGCTTTCCATGTATCCAAAGAGGATTATGAGAAGCGAATTGGAAACGTCCAATGTGTAACGGTACAGTTTTGACGTCCTCATTTGGGCGTCAAGTGACGCCCAAAGGTAAGTTTTTGCCCTACCTGACGCTTCAGTCGAGCCAGGATCAATTTCAAGGGCAAAAACATAAATTAACTATCTTTATTTATATTAAATATATTTATATTAAATATGTGGGGTTTATATTAAATAAATAACAAATGAGTGAAGTAAATTTAATTTAATAGAATATAAATCAAAATAATGCTAACGAACTCTGTACGGTGTGTGTGAGAAAGGACAATCGTACAAAGTTCTCCTGATTTTAGATAATGCTAAGTGTCATGTATATGAAGAAGAACTAAATTCAATTGACGATATATGCAGTGTAAGTATTTGCATTGAATTCAATTTATTTTCCATATTGGAATGTATTTCGTGCTAAAAATTACTTTCAGAAACGGAATATTGTATTTAAATTTTTCTCCAATAAATATATTTTTATTGCAAGTAAAATATCTTCCTCCAAACGTGACTTTCTTGATTCAACCATGTAACGATTCCTCCTTCTTATTGGCTGGTCCTTGTAGATTGAGTGGATTTCTTATAGTAGACCTTATGCCCTCTCATAGACTAGAATCGTAGGAGTGGGACGGTTCCTGAGGGAGGCAAGTAAATACGCAATCGATTCAATAATAAATAACAAAGTTTATTCAACCAAAGTAGAAAGTGGAAATAATATAAGTTCACGGCTGCGGAAAGACTCGACACAATACTAAGTCTGTTGACAGTAAAGGCTCGATATAAGCTAAGATCAGTTCATCGCAAACCGCGAGCACGATAAAATATCTCTAAGTTCAAATATAAATGTTTGAAATTTGAAACAAAGATGAATCTCAAAGAAAATCCGAATTACAAAAGTCCCTACGCGATCCTAAGAAGGAAACCCTCTCCTGGCCCTGACTGAGTGTACATTGAAATGGTTAAAAAAACCTTTATGCTCTACGGAAAACCTATTTGTTCAGCCATGCGCAACTGTTACCACTTACAGGAGAGAGCAATGCAAATTTAAATTAAATAAATACCGCGACTCGCGCAAACTAACTCGAATTATCACGAACCGTGCGAAAATGAAACTAAACCTCCGATCCGCAACGAATCTAACAACGATACTTTGAATTTTGCCCCTAGTTCTGGTAATTTCTAATAGTGCAGAAATTTAAGTCAGTCTTATGACGTCTCCGTAAAGTTGTAGTCACTTTATCGTCAATTTACCGCTTGGCGAGAAGTTACCCGGTGAGAACACTATGCTTGTTGAGATAGTCTCGTTATGACGTCACGCCGTAAAGTTACACACGTAGCGACAGTTCTGGGTAAAGTAGCCCCTATGTATAATAACCGTCTTTCTCCACCCTGCTAAGTTCCCCCAGCCTGGTATAGAGTATGAAGGAACTTAGCCTATCACTGAGCGCGACGATGCTGTTTATACCCTGGTGATACGGTGATTTTGTCAAGTTCCCCGCCTGGTACAACGTGCGAAGGAAACTGACAAAGATGGCGACTGTAAAGACGGATTCGTAGAATTAGTCAAGTTCCCACAGCCTGGTACAGCGTACGAAGGAATTTGACAAATATGGTCACGTTACAGCGAGAATATGGCGGAAAGAACAAAGTATAGTCTAGGAAACCCCAGCCTGGTACAGCGTACGAAGTTTCCTAGGTGTTATACTAGCTAATAGTTTCTTTGAAACGCCGAAGTGGAAAAACGCAGAGAAGATCCTGGACAGGGTACTTGGCTCAGAAGACGATTCCAAAGTACTCTGCTTGGCTCTCGCAGTGGCTTCTAGTGACGTTAGATGGCGAAATGGTCCGTGAAGATCTCAGGTACCTGGCTATTGCTAGCCAGCAAAACAGAGTCACTTAAGAGCGCTGGGCCATGCCCAGCACGAGTTCGACGGCGCCTCGTGAACGAGTGTCGACTGAGATCGAATGCTCGTCTTTTAGATCCTCGAGAATCCAAGTCGTTCGCAGAAGTGGGGGTTCTGTGAGCCTAGCATAATCCGGCCGCATCATTTTTCGATCGATATTTTGATTGCTCTCTAGTATGCCGATAATCGTAGCTCATGTAGTCTACGCTCAGGTGCTTTATCTTCGCTCTATAGTTTTTAGTAATTAAATGTATGGTTGCCTACATACAGGCGTATTCATGTGTATGGCAGGCCATACCGTTACAACCAATGAACCAAGGAGTTATAGAAATAATGAAAAAGCTTTATCGAAAAAGACTTCTTCAAGAAATGCTCCTTGAAGAAAATGGATATTTTCCGTGCGTGGAGGAAACAGATATCTGGCTGCGATACTCAGTTGAAAAAATTTGATAGTATATCACAGGATGATTTGCTACATATTTTGTATAGAATTTCAGGCTTTGAGAGCATTTCACCCAAAGAAGTGTCTACGTGGCTCGAGGGAGACGCCAATAAATCTTTTTGGGAAAAATTAAGCATGGAAAAAATTCCTAAGTAACGTTTGTTACGCACGTATAAAAAAAAAATTTTGTGCAACAGCAGCACTGACAGGTACCTTTGTTGCATTAAACTGTAAGAGTATAATTCGCCCTCTGTTTCTGACGACACCCAGTCAGGGAACGCTACTACACCAGTTTATTGCGATAGTAGTTCTACGTATAAGTAACGCAGCGTCCTTTTGATTGGTAGAACAGCATCTTTCCCCGAAAAAAAAGGTACAGCAGCTGACCCAAAACTGCGTCACGATCACACCAAAGCGGCAGTGGTGCTGTGTTATAGATCTACAGACAAGAGCTATACAACATTTCTTTCCGTGTACGTGCCATTTTATGCCGCAAGAACGAAATTTTGTGCTATGAATATTTTTCAAAAAATATATAGTAATGTCAACTTCAAATGAAGTTACAATACCACGCCTAAAACCCGGAAAATATTAAGGCGTTATTATGTACACTTATTATGAGAAAAAAGGAGTTTTTTCAAGAATTTTTTTTGGAAAAAGAAGGTAAATTTTTTTAAGGACAAACCACTACGCATTTATTTGTACATGTTTGAAGACATTTTATCCCAAATTTAAATGAAAAATATTGAAATTTGTCGGCACTATGCCTGTTGTGCAAAAACACCATTCTTCAAGCACTCTTCGCGGACGAAGGTTTTGTCGAAATAAGTATTTTTGCAAAAATGTTGATGAATTTTATGAAAAAATCGATTTTTCCACGTAGAAAAATGAATCTGTTAAAGTTACAGATTCAGACCTGTTGGACATTTTAGCTAATTTAACAGATAAAATTTGTTAATCTTACAAATCTATCTATAAAATTTACAGAAATGCTTCTGTTAGTCATCTGCTAACATAGTAGAAAAAATCTCTTATATTTTCAGATAAAAATCTGTTGATTTGGAGCGATGAAAATTTATAAATTTAACAGAGGAAATCTGTAAATTTTACAGACTCAATCTGTTGACTTTAATATTTGTGAATGACTGAGTGCATTGTGGAAAAATTTGGGGAAACATCATATCATGAGTTAGGATAGTGGTTAAGGTCGTGGACTATCGTCCCATAGGTCGTGCGTTCGATTCCCCCCAGTGTTGCGAGCAAAATTTTATTTCTTACATATGCGTTAAAATTTACAAATATTGATTGGCTATAAGAATATCCATACAAATAAACCATGTTCCTAATTAATAATTGTTTCTAAGGCATTTATTTTTATGTTTGAAAGTACAAAAAATCTGTAAATGTAAAATTGACAAATTTTATCTGTAGAATTTACAGATTTTACTGTACATTCAACAAATTTTATGTGTACATTCTACAGATTTGGCTAACCAAAATTTTCTGTAGATTCAACAGATTTTTTTTCTGCGTGTAGGGGTCTGAAAATTCAGTTTTTTGAGTCCCAAAAAAAAAATTTTTCTTTCAAATGGGAATTCCTTCGTCCAAGTATGTGATAATATTGTTATGAAGTAGCCCGCAAAAAATTAAATAGATAGGTGTCATGGTTTTTGAAAAATCTCGGACACCGCAACAGCTCTTTTTGAAAAATCACATTTCGAGATAATCGCGTTTAAAGTGACCGCGGCGCGGACGGCACGCACTTAGAGGTAGCACGCGATTGACAGCTGTAACTTAGGTTCTAGTGCTCAGATCTCTATGAAATTTGGAGAAAATAATCTTAAAAGAAAATAAAACAATTTTAAGAAAATGCAATAAAAATGTTTCGATTTTTTCGACCAACACAAGTGTATATAACCTCTTAATCGCAGCAATTTATAGATTGCGCAGAAAATAAGTTTCAATGAACTTTTTGGGAATGTAAAAGGCCATGAAACTGTATTTAATAAGCCTGACATTAATAGATTCATGGAACAGCAGAAATTTCTAAAAAAATTTCTGCTTTTATAGACCTTTAAGAGCTCTCGATCTGTAGAGAAAGTCAAGGCTAGTTTGGCTAATTATTTCTTCACGATTTTTCACAAATTTCCCTTTAAATAAAAGAAATTTTTTCACAATAACAATAAGAATTTTTTCATGCATATGTGTTAACTATTATAAAAAGGGAAGATTATTTTAGACAGAGGCCACGAAATGGCCTACTTGCCCCGAGTACGGAGCAAGTTGCTTAAGTAGGAAGGGTAAGTTTGCGAACTCGAGTAAAAATCAGTATAAAATTCACTGATGAAGGGGATAATTAATAACATAGTCATGTTATTAATTTATACATTGTGCAAGCTACGCTGCCCACGTTGCACAGTGGTCTGAAATAGGAATTCAGTATTCGTAATCGCCTACAAATCGGACGGTTATTTCACTGAAATTATCCATCAATATAATCTAACACCGATTCCAAAATTGGATAAAATAAATAATAATTTGTGCAATTGTTAATAACAATTTTGATAACAATCTGTCCATAACAATCATGTGTGCAATAACACTGTATATGCGTATAAGTACCACAAATAAGGTAAAAATGAATTCGAATATAGTTAGGTCATCGCGCCTCGCGCTCCGTATCGTGCGCTTCGCGCGCTTGTGCCCTTCGTGAAACTTGCGCCTCACAGGACGTTTGTACCTATACGTTTTATTTAAATTTAATTAAATTATATATTTCTTACATATAATTTATATTTTTATATATATTTTTTTAATTTAATTAAATTAAATTACAGCTTTGAATGCAAAAGACAACTAATTTACTTAAGGTTTTATCGACCTTAAAGAGCACATTCTCATCAGGGCACTCGCCCTTCGTGTTCGGATCTGTTTAAAAATAGTTTTCATGATTAAAACGAATGCTACTCATCCCATTGAAAAATGACCAAAGGAGAACTTGTAGATCTTTTTAAGGCCAATAATTATGTTTCTTATCATATTTCTTTATATCTCACGTTATTTGACTAAAAATTTGAATTTTCGATTTAATAAGGAAATTCAGAAAGTTGTTATTCCGATCCTATAGGGCATTCAAAAAGAAACATTTTTCATTTTTAGAGTTTTTGTCATATCGTGCGTTGCTTGACTTCTAATTTAGGTTTTCTTTCATTTTTTTGGATTTTCAAAATGTAAGTCTTTCAATTTTTTTTTTATCCAAAAAAGTCATGAAGAAAAATTGTTCAAATTTTTGAGTACTAAGAACGTCCGTCATTAGAATTTTAAAATTAAAAAAAAAAGTTGTTTCAAAATTTTTTAAAATGCTCCAACTTTTTAAATTTTTATCTAAAATGGCTAGCCAACGAACTTCATCTTCATTTTCGGACACTAAAAGAGTATGCCAAAGGACAATCCAATGGGTCAATTCTTTCGAAAGTTATCGTGCTCACAAACTAAAAATCTACAGACACACAATAAGACAGACTGACAGACAGACACAATTGTAAAAACATGTTTTTCAGGTTCAGGGGGTCTCAAAACGTGGACATTTGACGAAAACTAGGGCGGTCAAATTTTACACAAATCTAGAGGCGCATGAATATTCCCCAAATTTCATTTAACCTAAATTTCATTTGGTCGAAAATCAAGTAATCGAACACCTATTTACCATAATTTTTAATTATCTGAATATTCAACTGACATAATCTTTATTTGTCTTAAATCTTGTTTCCTATATTTTTTAATATATCATATTTTCCGTTTATACGAATTATTATTCGACATAATTTTGATATTCTCGAATAGGCGTATAACCTAATATTCATTCACTCGAATCGTCATTTTTCATAATCCTTACTCTTCCGCATCTTCATGTGACATAATTTTCATTTAGCATACCACCAATCCGGCATAACAATAATGGCACGAAATTCGAAAATAGCCAATCATAATTGTTTATTCAAATTTGAAATAATTCTAATTGACTATTTTTGAATTTCGCGCCATTATTGTTATGCCGGATTGGTGGTATGAATATTATGTCACATGAAGATTCGGAAGAGTAAGGATTATGAAAAATGACGATTCGAGTGAATGAATAATAGGTTATACGCTTATTCGAAAATATCAAAATTATGTCGAACAACAATTCGTATAAACGGAAAATATGATAAATGCGTATTCGTGCAAATGAAAATTAGGTTATATGGTTATTATACACAATGAAAATTATGTCAAGTAACAATTTGGAAAAATAAGAATTAGATTACATGAAAATTAGGGAAAATTCATATTATGCCGAATAAAAGTTCTGAAATTTGGAAATTATGCCAAATTACAATTCTCGATATATTAAAAAATATAGGAAACAGATTTAAGACAAATAAAGATTATGTCAGTTGAAAATTCGGATAATTAAAAATTATGGTAAACTAGAACATCACACCGCGCTTCACGCGTCTATATAATTACTTCACGTTACGCACTTGTGATGATCCCACGTGACCATCTCTCAACCAATCAGATCACGAATAAACCTCGGACACTCGATAGGTCATCTATTTTTTAATAAAGGATAGGTGTTCGATTACTTAATTTTCGACCCAGTGAAATTTAGGTTAAATGAAATTTGGGGAATATTAATGCGCTTCACAAATCTAATACCTTCTCTGATGAGAATGTAAAAACGATAGAAAAATTGTTATAAATATAAATGTAAATAGAACATAAATAATATAAAAATGATTGAAGAAAAAATAACTATTTTCTACCACCAAACGCAGATAGACAGAGATTGTCAATTTTTCTAATAATTGACCTTTCTAGAATCACAAAGACACGCCATGACTCGTTCTTTCTTATGTTAATTTTATTTTATACTTTAAAGCGGGTTTGTTTCTTTTATTTTTTTGTACAATTTTCTCGGAGATCAACACCATCTGGAATATAAAAGATCATCGATATCCAAGGAGACGTCCAAGGAGATTGCTTGATGTCTTTCGACTCAAGGATTTTAAATATTGCCACCAACTCTCCCTTGTCTAGATGATTCATCTTGCCTTTCTGCGTTGGATTATCTTGGCTTGATCAGATGGAAGGAGTTTAAATATTGCCTCCAAACTCCATCTTCATTGATTATTGCCAACACCCTCGTCTTGTTGATACTTCCTGCGTTCTCTGTGTTGCATCATCATGGCTTGAGAAAGATTTACAGTCAATCTCCAGCATGCTAGTGAGACCTCTGTAGTCCAGGTCCGAAGTACTTTATCTTTTGAATTGTGCCTTTCATGCAAGAACCATATTATTGCCTGGTGAGCTAAAATTCACTAATTGATACTACTGTCGGAGAGGACAGACTTTGTTTCAGTCATCGATTTATATACTTTTGTATTAATATTTGGCAAATAGGTGAGAAATCATACTGAGGCGATCGATTTGTATTTCGCGCAATTATTTATTAAGTATGAATGACGCGTATTAATCAGCCTATCACCTTACTCGCTAATTCTTTGAAGAGTGGGAAATTTCGGGATATCAGAGAACGTTCAGAGAGCCGTTTCTGGGAGCAATTCTCTCTTTCAAGGGATCAACATCTTTTAATTCGCTACGTCTGAAGCCGAGACAAAAGAGTTTTCAGGTGAATATTTTTACGTCTACGATTTTCAAGTTAACATTCGATAAGTACGGTGAAAGTGCTGATTAGTGAAATGTGTGTGTGCTTTCTTTGTTCCAGCGTGGCGAATTTATTTACATTTATTCGAATTTATTTGAATTTTAATTCTCTTCTTTTCCAAATCTGAGAGGTCGACATTCGATTGATGTGGAATTTTGCTGCGAAGTCTCATTCCAACTCTTGACTCGTCATTTTGATAGATCCATCTTATCCACCTGTATCATCGCTTTCTAAAGTATGTAAGTCCCTCTCCGAGGAGTCTATTTTTGGGAAACTCACTTGTCATGTGAATTTTATTTGCTCTATGTTGGCCAGTGAGAGTATTCTCATTTTACGATACTTATGCGCTGATTATCATGATTTTTTGTTTGATTATATATGTTAATTGAGAAATTTTTAAATGTTACGTAATCGGTTCCTATTGAATCGATTACTTTGTTTTGTGTGCATTGCGTGATCTTTTAGGGCCCACGAATCGTATATTTATTGATTACTTATGTATGCATCATGTTTATTAACAGATTGATTGATCGAATGCTGTTTTATGTGACTTGATTATGTATTATTTATCTCATGATTTTATAATTCCAATCTTATTTGATTGCAAATCACTTTTGGTCTGAAAAATACATTTTTTTGTCTCTCAAACATCAAAATTGAGCATTTGTTGCCATGTTTTTTAAGGATACAAATGTCGTGTTTGGAACCGGTGCGCAGTATTGTTAGTGCACATACGCAATTCTATATACACCCAGTGCCGCTGGGCAATCCTGTACTTTTAAGCCCGGCTCACATTGAATTAAAATAGTATATTACACTACAAGCGCAGAAAGTTGAGTGTATACTATTTTTCTTGCTACCCGGTCGAAAGTACAAAAATAGTTTAATGGGTGCATTGGAATATATTGATGTCTGTCCCGAGATTTGCGGCATGAGCGGAGCGAGTGCTGCTGATCGGACGCGCTGATTACGAAAATGATAGTGAAAATTGGCGACTAGGCATTTTTCATGGTGAAACCAAGAAAAAACCATAAAAATCATGGTTTTTTTTCGTTTATCTAAGCCAATACGTAAAATTTTGCAAAATCATTTAAGGGCATGTATTACTTACCCGATCCCTACCTTACCGACATTTTTTTCTCTGTAACGCTACGTCTACATTTATTGAGATACCACATTGAAAATTTCTATATTTAAAGCTAAAGCCTAAAGTCTGGTCCTAAATATTGACATTAAAAAAAAAAATTTTTTTTCAAAAAATTTTTTTTTATTTTTATAAAAATTTAAGACCAGACAAACATACATTAGCATATCTTCTTTAATTTTATAAATTTTCAATTTGATATCTTTATAAATGTAGACGTAGCGTTACAAAGAAAAAATTGTCGGTAAGGTAGGGATCGGGTAAATAATACATGCTCTTAAACAAAAGTTATAAATCACATCGAGATACACATTTTTTATTTCAAACATTTTTTTCTACGAGCGATAGTTTTCGAGAAAATTAGTGATACATCTGATGAAATGTAACAGGGGTGCCTTCCCGCCCCCACACAACTTGGTAAAGGGGGTCGTGTGTGACCTAAGTTATTTCTATGACCTGTCAGAAGGGTGCCTTCCCACCCCCATAACAAAAGGGAAAGGGGTCTTTAAGGTTTTTATGTTTTTTTCATTTTTTTTTCGCCGTTTCCTTGTAGAAAAAATGGTTTTTTCTTTAATTATTATTGAAGTAACATTTATTGTAATAACTAACGAATGAAGTTGAGTAATAAATAATTTATGTGACAGTTATTATCAATTTTTCAAATAAACAAAAGTTTTTTACATGTAAAAAGGACGGTATTTCCACTGAAATTATCCGTCAATAAACGAACAATGATTCCAAAATTGGATA
The DNA here is from genome assembly GCA_900474275.1 of Synergus japonicus. Taxonomy (NCBI): domain Eukaryota; kingdom Metazoa; phylum Arthropoda; class Insecta; order Hymenoptera; family Cynipidae; genus Synergus; species Synergus japonicus. The sequence continues at coordinate 18,984 of UCOH01007108.1, forward strand.
CTGACCGCATACCCCGGAGGCTGACCAATTTACGGGAGATGAGTGTATATGAAAAATATTCGGGCGTGAACCTGTAAGTCTATGTCAACTACTCTTTCCATGATGATTCAAAAACGAGTTAAACTAAGGTCACGAAATTTGGAGATATTGTAGTTTCAATGATGACTATAATAGATTAACGGTGTTGGAGCATTTCCAAACCATTAAAAATTAATGTAGACTTCACTCAAATCCGCCATTGTGTCCACATCTTACCAATACGTGGTGTTTGAGTTTGCAAAAATGATGTGTTTGAAGTGTCGTTTTTTTTATCGACAATCTTTTGGTTGTACGACAGGGGCTATCTGCTTATTTTCTGCAAAAAGAAATTTGTTTGGCTAAAAAGTGAATTTTTACAAGTGTGGAGACGCGGGTTGAGGGATGCGGGTAAACAGTACTTACATTTTGCCAAGTCCCTGTACGAGCAGAAAAAGCACAAAACTTCACTCCAAGGGTGCTTCACTCTCTCAAAAAAATTTTCCGAATCTCGCTATGCACTTCAAAGCCCGAGCACTTACGAAAATTGTGTAAAAAAAGAAGTTTCAGAAATCGCGTACTACACATGTGCTAGTTACTTGAATATAGTTACTGGACCTGTCAGCTGTTTCGCAGGGTCGCCAATTGGTCATTATTACTACAGTAATAATAATGATAACAATGGTCAATTTGCGTCATTATTACTACAGTAATAATAATGATAACAATGGTCAATTGGCGACCCTGCGAAACAGCTGACAGGTCCAGTAACTATATTCAAGTAACTAGCACATGTGTAGTACGCGATTTCTCAAACTTCTTTTTTTACACGATTTTCGTAAGTGCTCGGGCTTTAAAGTGCATAGCGAGATTCAGAAAATTGTTTTGAGTGAGTGAAGCACCCTTGGAGTGAAGTTTTGTGCCTTTTTTGCTCGTACAGGGACTTGGCAACCCTCAACCCGCGTCTCCTCAGTTGTAAAAATTCACTTCTTAGACAAACAAATTTCTTTTTGCAAAAAATAAGCAGATAGCCCCTGTCATACAACCAAAAGATTGTCGATAAAAAAACAACACTTCAAACACATCATTTTTGAGACCTCAAACACCGCGTATTGGTAAGATGTGGACACAATGGCGGATTTTAAGGCATTCCACAGATTTTGCTATTTTTCTGTGTTTGTTTACATGTTTTCGTGAAATGCTGCAACAGGCTTAAGGGGATAGTACCAAAGTTTTCACCTTTTTTTTTAAGAATTTTTTTTTTCTAATTAAAATTTATATTACAGATTCTAACTTTTCACACATGAATATAGATATAAAACACTACTACAAAAAATTTTTATTTTTTATTTTATGATAAATCTGGCTGGTATGGCTGCCTGAAGTTGTAACGAGTGATTACACCTGTGTGCGTACCGCACGCATACTCGTTACCGTACCTCACAGTCACCATCCCCACTCCCGTACTCAGTGCATTAGACTCTCGTTACCGAACATCAGTCCCCTCTCCAAGCCGTCTGCTCGCCAGACAGGTTCCATAAAACCACCCACGGAAGAACAATTCAGCAGTCTAGCTGGGCGAGACTCACCGAGCACATCGGAGAGTTCCCACCTGGTGAAAACTCATGTATTTTTCCTACCAACAGGAGCATCAGTGGTAGGCAAGGCACCGACGAAACGCTCAGGCGCAACTGTCGTTGTCAATTCTCGTCTAAAGGAAATGTCTTACTTTAGGAGCTCTTATGTTTGATATTTACCTAAACAGAACTTCATCTTTATCCGTTCTCCGCTCTTTTCTCTCTCTCTCTCTCTGTTTCGAAAGATGTACGATTTCTTCAGTCATTAGGATCGCCTAAGGCTGTAGAAATCCAAGACAAAATATTAATAAATAGGAGCATTTCTTATTAATATTTTCCACCCGAGAATACATTTCTATTCCTTTTCCTGTAAATCCTATATAATATTTAGTAGGTGCACCTACAAATATTATCTGCAAAACGCATTGGAGATTTATACATCCGAAACCTACATTATTTTTCCTATCAGTCCTCACTTCTCTGTGTACCGTAAAAACCGCTGAAGTAAGAGAACTGAAGCGATAAATAATGTATTCTGCAAAATCGCTCAAATGTCTAATTTGTTCACGAATCTATCAATTTGTACTTTGTCCAACAAAACCATAAAATGTATGATTACAGGACGAATAGTCACTTTCCGCCTTCGTTTAGACAAACTCATTCAACTCCAGACATTTTCATTCAACACTCACAGACAACAAAATCAACCACACAAATTCTAATTTCATTCTTTTGTTATTTATTTAAATTCGCACAGTTAGATTTGTAAAATATAGGGAATAAATACTCATTATTATAGTTTACAGTAAAACAAAGTTGTTCGATTTTCATTTAATTATATTTAAAACCTGACCTTGGCTCGACTGAAGCATTCGCTAAGATAATTATAAGTTATAAGATCTTTCAGGGAAAATCAGAACGTTACAAAGTTACCTATTTTAAAAACTAGTCGTCATGATATATCAAGTTTGAAGGCTCTGAATCACAAAAATCAATGAGATTTATAAAGAATAGACTTGTCGCTATCGCATGAACTAGGATGGTTGAAATCCGAAAATAAGTAAATTCAAAATAGCAGACTTGAACATTTTTTACATTTTTATTACCTCAAATTGTTAAAAAAAAAAGAGTTAAATATTAATCCATAATTATGATTCTAGTTTATGAGATGAAAACATATGTGTAGAATTACATATCCAAATTTTAACCCGATCGATCCAATAGTTTTTTTCTGAATCATGGCGACCAAGTTGAAAAACGTTGTTTCGAGAAAAACGCGTTTAAAGTTTTTATTCTAAAATATAGGGTGTAAGGTTGTTCCAGTTTAAACTATAAGTATCTTTTAAAATACTTTATGTGACGCAGGCATCATTTACGCGTTTTATCAGCCTCTTCTTAGTTCTAAAAGTTAACGTTTTCACAACTCGAGGGGCGGACTGTACGATTCATGCTCCATTATACTCCTAAGGCTACTATAATGAGAAAATAATTGTACAGTATACCACGCGCATGTGGATTTGCTGCGGTCTATTATTTTGTAGGGATTATACATGTAACCCAAAAATCGAGTTTCCTCTCTATGACATGTTTGTATTCTACGGCCGAGAATGACAATCTGCAAGTCATCCCCTCTCCTCGCTCTGCGTAGCGACTCCATACTGTCATCATCACTTCGATCTGAGATATAGCGGGATTTAGATGTGCGGTTTATTAGTTCCTATAATTTTACTCCAATACTGCCATCTGTGTTCGTTGAATACTACTACATCGTCTACTGATTCACGCTATAATCTAATAATCTGTCACACTCGTCGTTATCTGTCCATTTTGTTAATTAATTTTATCTATTAACAATGGATAAAGAAATTGTTTTGTCTTGACAAAACTTAAATTTTTCTAATAATATTTACTGTCATAAAATATCAAGGATTCTTTTGGGGAATTCCAAAATTTAATTTTAATGTTCTAATTCTTTTACTACTTTAAGCACAAATTCTAAAACGGTCATTTTATAGCTTCAAACTCAAGAACACCCTCATTTACACCTGGAAACAATATTCGACCCAAGCGAAGAATTATAAAAATGGGTGTCTTCTAAAACCTCTACCTTTTCTCAAACCAACCAATCAACGAAAATTACTACGCCTACAAAATATATAAAAAGTACTCTGTATCCTACGAATAAGAATTTTGCATCAGTCTCTTTTCTGACACTACACAACAAACATACTTGTCACTTCTTCTTCACTGTTAAGTCACTTTAATCCGAATTTGTATTCAGTTCATTATTCATACGGTGTGTTTAAATATATGTTTTTATAATTACAGAAATATTTATTATTTTAAACCTTTGCACATTACTCACAAACAGAAATTATTAATGAAGATGGTGAATTTCTCTCATATGCACACCACCTGAGTTATGTGAAACAACGAAAAAGGCTAGTGAAAATTCTCACAAAAAATTTCATAATATGTTGGCCCCAGTCCCCCACCAACCTAGGCAACGTGCTTTTCGTGATGTTTTTGTCAAGTGTAATGTACATAATTTTTTTAAAAACTTGTAAATCACGTTTCGTTACATAGAGTATCGTGTGGACTATGCAGTGAAGATCTTTATATGCCGAAAAAGAGTTTGCGTTACTCGTCTCGACTAGTAACGCATACTTTCGCTCGGCGTATAAAGACCAACTTTTACTACTTGGTGCACAATGTACCATTATTTACGAAAAAATAGTTGAGACAAAAGTTGATCAGAACCGAGAGGCTGATTTAAATGTACCACCAAGTTTGACCTTGATTTCAATTTTCAAGGTAATCAAGGTTTTTAAGTTCAAGACGATTTTATTAATGGGAACCCCTATATTCAATTACGGATTTAAATGCGTTTTTCGACCTGTTCTCGATATTTATAACCAAAATAACGATTAACCCAATACTTCTACATATATTTATTAAAAGAATTTGCATTTTTTAGAAAAGCAATTTTTCAAAAATTGTTTTCGGTACTAACCCCTTAAGTTTAAAGCGGAAACAAATAAGGATAAATATTTTTATGATTTTTCAATTTCTTAAAAATCGTTTATTTACTCATTCTTTTAATTTTAATAATATTTAAGAAAAAAATCTCACTACAGATTTTCACGAAATGCATCTTTTTTTAACCAAATACATTTAGATGATTCATTAAATATAGTGATATTTCAAAAAGTAAAATTAGAAACTTCTTAATAATTTTCATTTCACTGGTGAAAGTAATAGTAGAATTTATAGTCAATTTTTTTTAATAGGAGTGGTATATAATTTATATAAATGTATAAAATGATTATACACTCGAAGCTCATGTTAGCGACAAGCTCGCCCTAACACGGGCGTATTGTAAACAATGGAAACGTGGCAACGTTTCCATTGTACTGCTGAGTTTGAAGCGTCTTTCTTACCGCCCCACTGAACCCCTTAACAACTATATACATATAGTATCACCAATTCTACGGAACGGCTCAGACGAGCTTCGCTATCATGAGCTTCGAGTGTATCTCTCTTTCATCCGGTTTTTATTACACGATTGCTTATAAATTATTCTGTCATAAGCTAAAAATTAGGTTAGCCCCTTATTGTCATGGAATTGCGTAGCCAACAGGTAGTTTTGATTTTTGTAAACTATGAAACAATGCTTTGATTATTTCAGCAAAAATCGAACATATTATAGAGTTTTCCAGTGGGTAAAAAGACATTGACATCTTGAGGACGTCCTAAAGACATCCTTAAGACGTCCATGAGATGTCAGTCAAAATAATGTCAAAAAGACATCTTTTGGACGTGAAGACGTCTTTAGAATATCATTGGACACTCATATACATCCTATGGATGTCTTTAGGAAGTCTTCAGGATATATATTATTTATTTATATAATACTTTTACTCTTTTTAAGAATAAACTAAGGCAGAATGGCCACAAGATTCAATTTTTTTAATTCCCTGAATTTTCCTTAACTTTCAGACACTTTCACTTTAAATCTTTTCAAATCTCATATCACTTCACAACATTTAATATTCGTAAAAATATCTCAAATTTACAACAACTTTTGAAATCTCTTAAAGTTCATTGAAATTTCTTGAAATTCCTGAAAACATTTTAAATATCTTACAATTCCATGAAATCCTTTACAATTATTATACAAAATCTTTTACAAATCATAAAAATCTAGTGACATTCTGTAAAATTCCCTAATGTACATTAAAATCTGAAAAGAAAAACTCTTGAAATAAAAGATCTCACAAAATCTTTTAAATATCAATAATACATTTTTAAAATTTCACGAAAAACTTTAAAATACCTTAAAATACGTAAAAATATTTCATAATTTTTGAAAACTTTTCCCCTAAAATTCTATAAAATCTTTTATAAATCATAAAAATTTTGTGAAATCGCTTAAAATTCCATGAGCAACATTTAAATTCTTTAACTAGCTGTGAAGTTGTATCAACTTTTGTGCTCATTCAATAAGCACTTTGCTTCCTGTAAGCAAATATGATTTGCTTCCTCATAGAGGAAGCATTAAGCTTCGATATTACTTGTTTCCATTTATATTTCCAGTTATATTTGAAAAATTCATTTTTAAAAAATTAATGAAGCATTACTTTTTTATTTCTTAATGAAATACATTAATCATATAGGCCAATCGATTCGTCTCGACATAAGGAATCTTCATTTTCCTTACGTCAACTCAAGATTTTGATTATTTGAAAACATAGAGCTAAAAATTAACTTTCAAAATTATAAATAAAGCATAACTTTCTTATTTTTTAATGAAATGCATTAATCATATAGGTCAATCGATTCGTCTCGATGAAAGGAATCATCATTTCCCTTACACTAGCTTTAAATTTTCATTATTTGAGAAGTTATAGTGGAATAATGAATTTTACGAAAATTATAAAAGTACATAGAACTTGTAAAATTAAATATTTTGTTAAACCCTTATAAGAAATTCCACTAGGTATATAGTGGAATAACTATGTAAAATTTCATCAATTTATCTCTACACGTTTTCAAGATATTGCAGGATCGTGACACACACACACACACACACACACACACACATATTTTTTCAGATCATCCTATTAGATATATTGCGCTTGAAATATGTTTAAAAAAACGTTTTTTAGGAAACTAGATTTTGTCACCACTACAAAGCTTCCTATATAAGGAAGCAAAATTCATAAAAAATCTCATGAAAGCATTTAAGATTCCATGAGGAACATTAAAATCCCTTAAAATCATTTTGTAAAATCAAAATTTCTTAAAATTTTGACAAGCTTTTTAAAGTCCTTTAAAATTCCTTAGAATTGCTTACAAATTCTTTGAATTCCCTAATCTGCCTTAAAAATCTCTTAAAATCCTTTATAATTATTGAAAATGTCTTGAAATCATTAAAAACTTAGAGAATCTCAGAGGATACCTGGAAATTACTTATAATCCTTCGAAATCTTTGGATAGTTTCTAAAATTTGTTAAATAAATTATAAAAGTTATATGTGTAATACTGCAAGTATTTACTCAACTACTAATCAGACTTAATTTTGAGCAACTAAGTTATTCAAACAAATTATAAAATATGAAACAATAACTGAAGTGTATTAACTTATTCCTTTGGTAGACATTATTTTCTATAACAGAAAATAAAAATAGTTTATAAAAGTAGGTTCTTGAAAAAAATTCCAGGCGTATTCCCGGTTTTTCCCGGTAGTAGACACGCTGGTGACTGAATATCAAAAAGCGTAGGTATTAGCGAAAAAATTGGTATGTATATTATGACAATTGTAAGATTAATGTTAGAACCCTTCCAGTGGGCATACAATATTAGAAACGTTTTTGGCCTCACTAGGCTGTAATTTTTACCATACATTTTTTTAGTTGTCCGTTATTTTCATTCTAGGATAAGATATTTTTATATAAATCTATTCTGCAACCATGACCTAGACTTTTTTTTTAAATAAATGGAATTATTTGAAACACTTCTTCTTATGAGAAATAAAGAAAAAAAGAAAAAATATTAATAAATAAAAAAATTTAGATGAATTGCCAAATATTAAATATTCCCCTTCCCTTTTCCTTTTATCCTATAATGATCTGGACGAATATCAGTGGTCTTGATGAAAAAGTGGCCTACCTAAAAATACTTTACTCTAATTACAGATAAACATGAGGATGTATAATTATTGGACAGGTGTTTGTTAAGGCATATGATTTTCTTAGTGAGAATTACAGAAGCGTTTGCGCATAGAAGTAATGGAGGAAGAATGGATTAAGAGTAAGTAGTTGGCTTTTCTTTCTTCTGAAAATGAATGAATCATTGACGGTAAAATGAATGAGATGAGATAAAATGAAAAAAAATACCAACCTCCAATCAACTCTTGTTGAATTAGTGTAAAAGACTCGAAATTGGAATCCCGATGTCTGCTTAATCATATGAAGTCCAGCAAATTGGTATTTCCACATGAGTAGTTTTTGCATCTTGGATGTCCTAAACCATATGTAAGAAGCCAGCTATGCACTTTTTGCGAGTAAAGACTTTGCATCTCAAATGTATGAGTTGTAAATTGCAGGAGCAAACAGCAGCGAAGGTAGTACTCATGAACTAATCGATATTCTATCAAATTGACGGCGCTCTATTTCACACTTAATGAAATTCTCGGTTTCTCGGACACACTGGATAAATACGTGTTACTTTGACCCTCTTTCGTCCAGACTTTCAATTGTTGTATGCATTTCATTGTCTTAAATCATAAAATTAGTATAAAACATGTTTTACAAACATTGGAATCCGAAAATACAAGCTCAGAGCAACTGACAGTAGTTAAGGAGTTAAGCTTTAAAACAGAAATGTGCCCCTTGTAGCATATATTTCAAGCATTTCGTGATATGTAACGGGTTCAGCGAATAGTCTTCAAAATCCATGGGAAGTATCCAAAGCTGGAATAGCTCCAGTGGTATTTGAGTTTACAGGACAGTCGAAGCGCCAATCACGGAGCATATTTAAAGGTCTGTCTATCTTTTTTCTTCATTCCTTTTTTTTTTCTTTCTTTCTCTTATCTGGGGCCAACGAGCCAACCAAAGCCATCCGGCAAAGACCAGAGTTGTGAAGTGTCGCGTCAATCCAAATTTAAAACATATATACATTGTTTTCTGCTTATGTAAAATACGTATTTTACGTAGATAAAACCCCTCAAACCATATGAATTTGGTACTTTCGATGTAGAGTACGATTCATGTTAGTGATGGGACATCGATAGAGTTCTTAGTCGGATATATTACTTTGTGAACGGTAACGAGAATGAGAATATAACCGAGACTTAAATTCTCTAAGAATTTATGAGTACTTATGATTTTAGAGATTTTTACAAGGGAGATAATTAATAATTAATAAGCCGATAAAGTGTAATAAACTGTTTTTTGTACTTCTATTACTTCTTAATGAGCTTTATACAAGTTGTAAATGAAAAAAACTGTCACAAATGCACGAAGTAGTATAAAGGCCTGATTACACGCTTTTAGGAAAATGTCCTTCTTCTCACTCTACCATGTGACTATCCCATAATTTTGTCTCATTCTCGCACATTTTCAGGGTAAAATGTGTGGAAAATGTGGAAGGAGACAAACTTATTGGATAGTCACATGGTAGAATGAGAAGAACGACATTTTCCTAAAAGCGTGTAATCAGGCCTTTATTCTACACCGACATCTCAATCTCTACTTTGGGTTAGTAAAACACTTCCCCTCCAGTCATTTTCACTGTAGGTTTACCCTCTTACAAATTGCTAGTTCATTCCTGGCTAATTTTACTAGCCTGGTCAGGGTCATCGACATATAGAAATGGTCTGCGGGACGCTGTAGGAAAGCGCGTGCTAATGCGCAGAGAGAGAAGTTGCAAAGGGGTATATGTTTGTCCCTTTCTCGCCAAAGCTAATTGGTGGAGCTCCTCCAAGCTCCACCCACCGAAAAAGCTCTAAACCAATTAGCTTTGGCGAGAAAGGGACAAACATACACCCTTTTGCAACTTCTCTCTCTGCGTATTAGCACGCGCTTTCCTACAGCGACCCGCAGTCCATTTCTATATGTCGATGGACTAGAGTTTAAAAATTCTGGAGAATTTAAAGTCGGGTAATATTACCGAGAATATTACCGTGAATATAACCAAAAATGAGAACTTATCGAGAATTTAAATTTTTAAAATGCTTTTAATAATTTCTAACATTTAATTTATAGTTGAAATAGATAACTTTACTTCATAGAATAATTTCATAATTTAATGCGCTGCAAAACAAGGGCAAATAATATATTTTCTCAGAATTTACACATGTTGGATCGAACCTCTAACCTTCAAATTTAATTGCTTCATATTTTACTTCATAAATATTATAATTATTATAATTAGATATTTTTTGGCTCTATATAAGTAGTAATTTTTTTAATAGAATTGTGATTACAGATCGAAAAAAATCTGTAATCTTAATAATTTTTGAGTATAATGAAAAAATGCAATTTTTAGGCTAATTTTGAATTCCTTGTTTTATGAAAAAAGTATTAAAAGTAAATATTTTGTCGGTCTATAGACACATTTTTATTTCAAATCAGAATATTTCTACAGAGCGAAAAGATATTTAATTGTAATAATTGTTGATTAAAATGGGGAATTTAATTTTGAGGTTAGAATTTGGATCCAACATCCGTAAAATAATATTTTGAAAAAATAAAATGAGAGGTAATTTACCTGTAAAGTGTTAAAAATGGCTTACTGAATTTGTCAGGAATTTATAATTTAATTTAGTTAGTTCAATTTATATTTTCTGAAGTTTAAAGTAAGAGAAATTAAGAAAATCATCATTAGATATATTGAACAAAATCTATATTATTATTTTTATTTGCAACGGCAAATAATGAACGCAAATAATGTAACAGACGTTTGAAAATACAAAATCATAAATTATTAATCGCTCACATTTTAAAAACATTAGTTTATATAAATTATATTTTTTATTTGTAAATCTCAAATAACGAAGAAATAGAAATTACCGAAAATCGATGAAAGTAACATTAGTCCGGTAATATTACCGTAATATTACCGTTTATATTACCGTTACCAACGTAATATTACTCCTTTAAAACTCTATCTCTGACCGCCTAAAGTGAGATCACTGTTATAAATTTACCATAAGGAGATTGGTCCCCTTATACTACTTCGTGCACAAATGTATGCATACATAACCTACAAAGTGACGTTTATTAGAAGATGAATTTTGTGGCTTTATTTAACTAGTAAGCTGTTGTTTTGCGTATTTTACATTCCTAAATATGACTTAGCTAATAAATGACTAAAATTTAACCATGTAAATAATGTGAACAATAACAATTTTTCTAAAAATCATAAATTCTTAAATTCTCATAAATTCTGTCATATTCTCGGTCGTATAACCTGGATCACATATAACATGGATCTAAGTTCTCGAGAATTTAAGAACTCTAGACATCGATGTTAACAGCCTAGATATATCGATGTTGTTGTTTGTGTTTTGCGATTTCGATGTTTTTTTGTTTCTTTTCAGAAATCTTTACGGCTTCAGCGTTAAGGTGCAGTCCCATGTTGGCGGAAAACGCAAAGCAGAAAATCATTAGAGTGAAAGAGAGAGAAAATCAGCCTGTCTCTTTCACTCTAATGATTTTCTGCTTTCTGCTTTGCGTTTTCTGCTACCATAGGACGGCACTCTGAGAGCGTTTTCGGTGGGTGGAGCTTGGTGGAGCTCAACCAATTAGCTTCGACTAGAAAGAGACAAAATTACCCACCGTTGCAACTTCTCTCTCTGACGCATTATTACGCGCTTTTCTACAGCGTCCCTACAGTCCATTTCTATATGTCGATGGTTGCGCTTCGGGATCTGATTGATTTCTATTGACGCGTAGCTTAAAATGCTAAAAATTCTTACTTTATGTGCAATACGCATGCACATGATAAAATGAAGATTCAAATGGAAACCAAGGTTGGATTAACACACTCACAAGGAAGGCATATATGAATCATACTGTACATTGCCCTGCATTAATGCCTTCCCTTGTAAACCTGACAACCCAACCCTGGTTTATGAGAATCTTATGGAAACCAGGGTTGGGTTGTCATGTATACAAGGAAAGGCATTAATGCAGGGCACTATACAATACTTAGTAAATTACTGAAAAAAAAACATGTAATTTACCTTAGGTATATTACTTACCTACTAGTGCCACTAACGGCCGCTACGCGGCCGTCGTCACACTACCGTTTCCATCATCGACATATAGAAATGGACCGTTAAGGTTCGTTTATACCTCTGTCTGCCCGACCTGTGCAGACAGACAATTGTCCGAGGTCGTTCACACGACCAATTTTCCGAGGAGTTTGACTCCGGAAAATGCGCGGGAATTTTAAATATGGTTAAATTATAAAGTAAAATAAACCGATTTTTTTATTGTTTAAATTAAAAATTATGATAATGAATTTCATTTTTATAATATAATATATGTAAAAGTACATAAAATGCCCATCGCTCAACTCTCAAATGAACATTTCAGATTTCAGACGATACATCAGTTCATCATCTGTTGTCAGACTTGTCCGCAGTCAGCTTATCAATTGTTTTATGTGTTGCTAATAAGTTTGTTAATAAATTTATATGTTTGACAGCAGTTTTAAAAATACTGTGTACAAATCGAAGCAAGATAACCATCATGGTGCGTTTATATGGAAAATGTAGTTGTCGCTTACAGCAAAGGTATTATTACAGTAGATGCGGCGTTGAGCCAAAATTGCGTTCTGAATATATATAGGTAATCACTTTTTCTGTCTTGTCGAAGTGCTGCCCTCTCATCGAACTACGAATTCGAGCACTGTTTTCCGTAAGATTTCGGATTTCGGTATATCAGAATTTAAAATTATGTTTTGATGGTTAGGAAAGTTTGTAAACTTCATAAACATTACAAGCAAACATATATTATTAAAATACGTGTTAACGGTGTTGGAGCATTTTCAAACCACTATAAATTAATGTAGACTTTACTTAAATCCGCCATTGTGTCCATATCTTCCCAATACGCGGTGTTTGAGGTCGTAAAAATGATGTGTTTGAAGTGTCGTTTTTTTTATCGACAATCTTTTGGTTGTACGACAGGGGCTATCTGCTTATTTTCTGCAAAAAGAAATTTGTCAATTGGCGACCCTGCGAAACAGCTGACAGGTCCAGTAACTATATTCAAGTAACTAGCACATGTGTAGTACGCGATTTCTCAAAAATTCTTTTTTTACACGATTTTCGTAAGTGCTCGGGCTTTGAAGTGCATAGCGAGATTAGGAAAATTTTGTTGAGTGAGTGAAGTTTTGTACCTTTTTTGCTCGGACAGGGACTTGGCAAAATGTAAGTACTGTTTACCCGCACCCCTCAACCCGCTTCTCCTTACTTGTAAAAATTCACTTTTTAGCAAAAAAAATTTATTTTTGCACAAAATAAGCAGATAGCCCCTGTCGTACAACCAAAAGATTGTCGATAAAAAAACGACACTTCAAACACATCATTTTTGCGACCTCAAACACCGCGTATTGATAAGATGTGGACACAATGGCGGATTTGAGTAAAGTCTACATTAATTTTTAGTGGATTGAAAATGCTCCAACACCGTTAAGGCTGATGGAATTTGAAAATTCCTCATGTAGAAAAACTCAGATCCCAGGGACGCGACTAACACGGGGTTCTGGGTGTCAGAACACCCAGACAGTAATTCGAGTATACCTACTTGCAGTATGCATGGTTGTCGCGCCAGTTATTTGGAATAAATAACGATGAGTTCCAATATCCTGCAAATCCTGAAATAACTTCAAATAGAAAAACTACTAGCTCATCATAACATCTCAAGGTCACGGATATATTACGAATTCTTATGAGAAACAAGTCGTATATTTAGCAAACAAAATCGGAAATAATCAAATAATTAGACAATAATCATAAGAAAGAAGAAAGAAAGAACGCTATATAATTTACATGGTAATTCATAACCTCGTTAGTTTGACGTTAAAGAAACTTAATTTGATTTTAATTTACATAGAAAAGTGAAATGATAACTAACAAATAGAATATTGAAGACTTCCCAATTGAAAATTCATATTTCATCTGCAAAGTTAGCAGCGGGGTTTAGTTGTTAGGGTCAAGGCATAGAGATATGTGTTCGGGAGTTCGAATACCGGACCAACTGCCGCAGATTTTTCTGATTTTTCATAGCAAAAAAAGCTGTACATAGTCCAATACTGGTTCGTCTGAAGGATCCCGCAAATTATTATTTTTTAAACTATCTAGGATCTTGTGAAGATTCCTACATAGGAAACTGCACAGGAACCTTTAGAGATTCCTGTACAATAAACTACATATGAATAATTTCCATTTATTAAACTTCGCAGGATCCTACATAGGATCCTTGTCTCATTCCTTGAAGGAGGCACATGTCAGAAACTATTTGTAAACTCTCATAGGAACATGTGCAGGTTATTTAAAAATTCCATATAGGAAACCATATAGGAATTTTCAGTAGGGATATACATGAACCTGTATAGGAATAATTTTAATTTCTAAAAATTTATAGGCTGCAAAGGTTCCTGCACAGGAAACTATAAATTTAATTGGGATACATGCAGAGGATCTTGTACAGTTTCTCATGCTGAGTAATTTAGTCTGGAACATAGGAACCTTTATAGGAAATAAAAGGTAAAGGAACCTACATGGGAACCGTCTTTCAATATGTATACGTACCAATTTTCTGTATGACCAGGAAACTACACAGAAACCTACATAGGATCCCTGTCACCTTTCCTTTAATGACACACACGTGAGAAACTATATGGGAAACTTAATAGGAACATGTACAGTTTCCTTTAAAGATTCATATAATAGGATCCTATAAAGGAACCCATACAGGAATTTTTAATAGGGTTTAAACTTTAATTTAAATGAGAGAATCAAATTGAGGATTTGATTCTCCAATAGCGGACGAATGTCTGATGGCAAAGATGCGGTGCTGGTCTAGTTGCCCGTGACAAAGGTATAGTTGGCACGACAGTCTAAAAGTAGCAGGCGACCCTGCACTCTTCACCTCCCGATTTAGTTACCCCGTGGCAAATTTAGAGGCGCTAGTGCGAGGACTCCTCGCACTCTTTTACCCCCCGATTGCACCAGTCGAATCCCCGCTGCACCCCCTGAACCCCTCTGAAACATTTAAGATTATGAAAAACTTTTTTTTGCACCTATCAAATCCGAATTGGTACCATAGATTGATAAACATGTAATATGAAAACCCTTTAAACATCAACCTTGAAAATTTATTTTTATAGGAGTTTATGAAGTGGAAAAGAAAATTTAAAAAACCTTTCTTTTTCTATAAAGTGGTTGAACCGATTTTGATGAAAAAATATATGTTGTTGAAAAAATTAAAATAAATTTCTCACAATTAAAACACTAAAACCTGAGCGGGAAAAGACGTACCACATACTCATTTTATTACGGTATTTAGAAATATAATTTTTTAATAATAATAAGAACATGGTAATTGTTTTCATTTTTTAATGCTATGGCCATAATTTTTTAAACAGATTAACATTTGCAAAAAATATTTTTGGGTTGGAATTCTACTGAGACATTTATAAACAGATGATAAAAAATATTATCATATTCTAAGAACTTCATCAAAAAATCAATTACGAAATTTACATTGAATTCAAAATTTTTCTATTTATTTATTATTAATGAATAAATCAGAACTTGGAGACAAACATCTTATACGATAGTTAATAGATTTGTAAATGAAAAAAATGTTTGTTTAGATTGATTCCAAAGTATATTTATTTAAAACATTTCGAAGAGGAGGGTCAATAATCACCAGCCAACAATACAAATATTTAATAAGAATCTAAAATAAGTTGTGAGTGGTTTCTTGTCCAACTAACATAACTTTTAATAATTATTATCCTTAAAGATATTTTTGATATATAAATATCTAATTTATACATAATTATGTAATTAAATTAATTTATAAGAAATACGAACTTTTGTTACCAGTAAATTTGTGTCTTTCTCCTCAAATTCTAAATGGACAAAACTTTTATTATATTAGGATATACCAGCAGTAATTTTTTAATTTTTATAATATTGAAAGAAAATTTTATTAAACAAATGGGATTTGTTTAAATAATTAAAAATTAATAAATTTAATATTTATAAATATTTCAATAGATTATCAGTAATTATTTTATTTAAAAAAAAAATAAATTTCGCAAGCAAAAATTGTCGTAACATATAAATAGTAATCTCAAAATAAATAGTAATCATTTTTTATATATAAAAAAGAATATTCGAAAAAAAATTATTTAATCAAATTCAGTTTGTTTAAATAATCGAAAATAAATTAACCATAATGTTAATAAATATTGTACTAGATCAATAATGATAATTTTTGTTTAACAAAATGAATTTGAGAAAACAAAATTATTTAAACAAATGGTATTTGTTTATATAATTTAAAATGAATTAACTAATGTTTATAAATATTCCTGTAGACTAATAGAATTAATTTTTCATTAAACCGAGAATAAACTCTACATATTTTTATGAAGAATTGATACTTTTCGGTTCTGGGTGTCAGAACACCCAGACAGTAATTCGAGTATACCTAATTGCAATATGCATCATTGTCTAAATTATTAGATGGATAATACAATTCCACAATAAACGCACTTTTTGAGGATTTTTAATCTGTTCTTTTTGTTTTTTTTATTTATTTTTAATGTGTATGGTGGCTCCCGACACCCACTGTTTTGAGACACTTGTTGCACGCCTGTCTAATTCTGTCAACTTATCTGATGCATTTTCAAATACCCTCTCTCAAAGGCAAAAGAGGGAAAATTTCTGTGTTTTTGATAGCAACAAATAGAGAGAAGAAGTGAATCGAGGGGGCTTGATGATCAGTTCTTCCAAAACTCACTTTTATAGTCCCAAAATAGAGTGTCATTTTTTCTTGTCAGAAACGGCGGGAGTACCAATAATATTTGAATTAACATCCTTCCTTCCTTTACGACAAATTCCAATACATCGTCCATCCTTCAATATTCTCTAAATCCTTTATCATATCCTGGTGTCGTTGATGATTAGGAATGGCTCGAGGTTTACATAAAAATAAATATTCGAAGGCAATTAGATTCTAATAATTAATTTCGAGAGTGTTCCGAAAGTTCGTGGTGTGGCTCTCTTTCTGGTCGCTAATAATCTTAACAACGCGAATCAAAATAGCTATTGACTCCGGTGCCGGCTAACTACACTCATCTCGCGATCGACATCACCGCTCGGGTCTTGTGTGTCGTCGATCGGTTGAGATTATAATAGCTCAAGCGAGCACTCCAACGTCACCACTCGGGACCGGATATATGTAGACTTTAAGATTCGCTAATTGGGAGTTTAAAATTGCAATGCGCTACTGGTGGTCGCTTCATGAACTAAAAAACATGGTCGTTGGCAGTATACAGTTTTGAATTTGTTTATATGTAAGGGAGACGATATTTTTCTTTTAAAAATTGACAAATCGCATGAAATTGGAAAAGTGAGCACAGGAAGCTTCGTGATTAACATTTTTAACGGATTTTATTTTACAAATATGGAATTTTCTACTGATTATCGAAAAACCAAGTGCAGGAAAAAGTGTTGTGTAAAAGATTGTGACTCCAAAATGAATTCGCATGTGAATTTAAGCTTTCATAAACTTCTAAAATCTGGACTCAAAATAGAAAGAGTGAATTTTTTTGGAGTTAATGAAGTAAGAGATAAACGAGCCGAATAGTTAAGAGTATTGGGTGTAAGAGAGGTTAACCAAGAACTTGTTATATGTTCAAAACTATTTTGTGCAGATGACTATTGCTTTCCAGGTAAATTTTTAACGTACATATTTCTGTTTTAATTAATTCTGTGCTAAATTTAAAAACCATCCTAATTTAATTTTGTATTTATAGATGAAAATGCACAACATCGGGTTTTAAAAAAAAATGCTGTGCCAAGATATGTAACGGAGTCACAGAGATCTACATCACAGAATAAAGAAACTTCAATACAAGGAAGAAAAGTGTTACGTTGTAACAGTTTCTTTTTTTTTAAATGAAAGTAGTCGTCCTATTTATGGAAAGGATAATCTACAGCAAAGGGAATTTCCCAGTTTATATTTTGAGAGTAAGGTTTCTCTTAGGGGCATGAAAGAGAAGCAAATTTAGTTATTTTGGCATTTTGTACTGTAATAAAATTTTATGTATTCATTATAGTGAAGGTGAGATTTTATTACTTAAGCTGTATAGGTCTAATCGCTTGACCCTGGAACGAAGGGATCGACATCTTAATTACGGTTGCGGTTTTGTAAAATTGTACCTGGTTAAGAATTTTCTGTAAACTACACTTCAGTTAAGATCAAGCATCTGACGAGTGACATCTTACAATCCTACTGAGCCTTACAACCTCAGTCTAAAATAAAGACATTTTTAACACTTAGACTCCTGTTTAATTTTGTGACACCAAGTCTCCTCACATCATTACAAAAAGAAAGACTTGTAAGTAGACAAACTACAGATATGCATTTATTCATTTGTATATATTTTATTAAAAATATGAAGTAATAAATAAATATATTTTTAGATTAGACGCCACTCAAGAAGAGAAAATATAAAAAGTGAGCCTGCGAAGCGTATAAAAATGGAGAAATTAAATAATGAAAAGAACTGTGAAGTATTGCAACGTGAATCAGATGTTATGTTTGATGAAAGTGAAATAACAGAGTCTAATGAAGATAAGAGTGTGCAAATGTGTACTGATAATTTGAATATCACATTTTCATCATTTATTCAATCTGTAAAGGATTTGGTATCACTGTGAAACATAAAAAATTTCGAAATTTTAGATGAATTAACAAAAATAATAGATGATACGTATCCTCCACAAAGAAGGCGGTCATTAAGTACTCGTGATAGTATAATTTTGACAACTGCAAAATTAAAATTAGATATACCATTTGCTGCACTGTCAGTTTTTTTCAAACCTGTTACAGATGTGACCATTAGAAACATTTTCTATGAGACATTAAAAAAACTTGCATCTATACTACAATCAGTAATTCGTAGAGTACCAAAGGAAGAAATTCAACGAAATATGCCTAAATGTTTTGCAAAATATCAAGCAACAACATCAGTCCTTGGTTACACTGAAATAAAAATCCAAACACCCATGTGCTTAAAGTGTCAAATAAAGTTTTATTCTCATTATAAAAGACACTTAACAGTGAAATTTATGACAGAAGTTACTCCAGCTGGATTAAACTTTTGTTAGTGAATCTTTTGGTGGGAGAGTATTGGACAAATCAATTTTTAATCACAGTGCGATACATCAACATTTAGAAAGTACAAGAGACGCAGTTATGGTTGATCGAGGCTTCCTTATCGATGACGAATGTGTAGAGAGGCAAATTAAATTATTTAGACCTCCGTTTCTGAAGAACCGAGATCAATTAACTGAAGAAGAAGCTATTGAAAATAGAGATATAGCGTCTGCCAGGGTTCATATTGAACGAATGAATCAGAGGATTAAACAATTTAAAATTTTAAATCATAATTTTCCTTGGCATATGATTGATTACATTGATGATATTTTCATAATTTGTTGTGGTGTCATGTCAGCATGACATTAGTTAACTAATTATTAATTAACTATTAATTAATTGTTCGGCTATTAAGTAATTAATCATTATCATAATCACCATTGACAACATGTAATCATTACATCATAAGCCATAGTTATAATTATAAACATTAATTTCATTTACATTTATGTCACTGACCCTTACGACCCGAGCCACCTGCAACACTAATAAATCTCTAAATCTACAAGAGGACATCGACTGTCATACCCAAACTCACGCCTTCAAAGGAACACTATAAACTCTATCTGTATAGGAGACACCCACAAGAATCATACACACTCTCAACCACTCAACGCATCTGTGAGAGGTCTAGAAACCACCCTCGCTAGTGCAACTGACCCAAAAAAACGGATGGACACCTGCAGAGTATCCGTGTGCACTAACATTAGTCTATTGAAATTTTGCCGCACACGGACACCGCTCTAACACTACTCTATTGAAATTTTTGGTTTCTAAAGATCAGCATAAAAACAGCACGACCCAAAAGAGCAGGCAGTATTCGGTATTCAGTATTCAGTATTCAGTCTCCAATCTTGAGTCTCGAGTAAACAACACGTGCAGGGTGCAATTCTTCTACGGAAAACTCTAGTTTAGTCTTCAAGTTCGGTCTTC